>PIJE02000017.1:817601-869023 GCA_002895965.2 Coryphaenoides rupestris
TAATTGGGCAGACTGCAGCATTCCTTGTTCATCGTGAAATGAAACTCCCACCCCCTGTGTGCTGATTGGTCCTATCATTGGTCATTTTCAACAGGCGCGATGCCAGAGACAGAGTGTGAACTTGCGATATTAGGATGGTCTCACCTGAACGGACGGGTTGTCCACTGCTCTGTGATGAAGGGGGAATGATGATGATGATGATGATGATGATGTACACTCAGATCTGGGATCAGCTTCCTGTGTGCCGGGCTGTCACATCCTGTCAGGCAAAGTGACAGGTGAATGGGTTCATGGGCCCTGTCTCTCCATCAACTCCATGCATTATTAACGGGCTCCGCCCCGAGAGAGAGAGAGAGAGAGAGAGAGAGAGAGAGAGAGAGAGAGAGAGAGAGAGGAGAGAGAGAGAGAGAGAGAGAGAGAGAGAGAGAGAGAGAGAGAGAGAGAGAGGAGGAGAGAGAGAGAGAGAGAGAGAGAGAGAGAGAGAGAGAGAGAGAGAGAGAGAGAGAGAGAGAGAGAGAGAGAGAGAGAGAGAGAGAGAGAGAGAGAGAGAGAGATTTTGACTTTTAAAAGATACCGTATTTTCCGGACTATAAGGCGCACCGGATTATAAGGCGCACTGTCAATGAACGGGTCTATTTTCATACATAAGGCGGCACCGGATTATAAGGCGCACCGCATTATAAGGCGGCATTAAGCAACACAAAACAGTCAGATAAATCGAACTTTATTCAACTCATTCACAATAACTCTCAACATTGTTCAGGTTGTAACACATAAAATACAAAACAATACACTCACTTTTTCAGTTCATTCCTCATCCACAAATCCATCAAATTCTTCATCTTCAGTCCTTATACACACACCATAATATTACCGGTATGTTGAAGCACAGTACGTATTACTCCGCAAGGCTAGTATTACGCCGTGGTAGCCGTAATGCGCCGACAATCCATCAAGTATTACTCCGCGGTAGCCGTAATGCGCCGACAATCCATCAAGTATTACTCCGCGGTAGCCGTAATGCGCCGACAATCCATCAAGTATTACTCCGCGGTAGCCGTAATGCGCCGACAATCCATTAAGCGGCGCTGCTTGACAGATTTTTGAGCGCCGTGTACCACATAAAATCGGTTCGAGGTTAATACATAAGGCGCACCGGATTATAAGGCGCACTGTCGATTTTTGAGAAAATTACAGGATTTTAAGTGCGCCTTATAGTCCGAAAAATACGGTACTTTATTTTATCAGTCTAGGTCAATTAACAAAAAAATTCTCCTCAATCAAATAAATACATACATACACATGAGTAAATAAATTACATCGCATCACATTAGTTGCACAGAGAAAATAAGTTGGTCCTCTACAACTGAACACAGCACATCAGCATAGGACCAGATCAAACTGAACTGATCTATATCTTTCATTTCATTATAATAATTAAAATCAATCCTAATTCTAGCCTTCACCATCCTTGTAAACAGTAGAGATACATCAATATCAACAGCATCATCCACCATCCTCTTCCTGCTCACATAAACAGCCATCTTTGCTTGACCTGAAATGAAATTCAAAAGTTGACATTTGAACCTTGCAGACCGTTTGTACTTGAAGCCAAGAATGAACATCTCTTTAGAAAAGACCTCCCCAGCCTTCCTGAACATCCCTTCCAGCATCCCAAACAAAGGTACCAAACGCATACATTCAAGATAGCAGTGGAAAACAGTCTCTCTACAAGGACAAAAAGGACATCTATCACTTGCACCTGGAGTGATGATGGCGACAAAAGCATTGACTGCCACTATCCCATGCAACACTCTCCACTGCAAGTCAGCTACCCTCTTTGTTAATGGTGGCTTGTATAAACCCCTCCACTCAGGTTTAACATCTGCTCCCAGCTTCAGATGCTCCCTCCACGGTATATCAGTACGACTGTCAAGTTTACTCTTGTTCAGGCACTTAACCATCATTTTGTACAGCTCCTTACTTTTTGCCGCTTCCAAAATCAACACAGAAAAACCTTCCTTATCCGAAAGAGAACCAGCAGTAGCACAGATATTAACGCCAGAAAAAATGCCTAAAGAAGGAACAGGATCATCTGCATCAGGCACTATCAGGCCAACACTATACTTTCTCAACAGGAGACGTTCAGGTACAGTAAGACACTGTTTCCAGTATTCAAGCAGCTTGCCGATAGTCCTCACAGATCTCACGCCAAGGTGAGCTGCCAAAGCCTCCGCATTGTCCAGTTCAGGTCCAGCAAAGTCCACTACAGATCCGAGGGTGATCACCCCTGCTCTGCAGAACACTTGTGCAACTGCTGAACCTGCCCCACTGTAATAACAAAGAGAGAGAGAGAGAGAGAGAGAGAGAGAGAGAGAGAGAGAGAGCTTTGCCTGGCATCCATCAAATAGCGATCAGTATTTGTCACGATCAATCCCATGATCTATCACTGTCTATCATTACACACCATCTATCTCTATCTATCAGGCGGTATACTGTATCTCTAGCCTGATATATAGCCTACGTATTATATACATATCTATCTCTGTCACCAACTATCAATCACTTAGATAGATGTCATTAACTTGGCTATCTATCCTGTCTATCTAACTATTTATTGATATATCCATCTATATCTCCACCTATATCTATGTATAACTAGCTTTGTCTATCTATTCCTATATTTATCTATTTCTCTCTCTCTCTCTCTCTCTCTCTCTCTGTTTTATCTGCTTGTATTTAATTTGTATTTAATGCCGATTAAATCAGAATGTAATCGCCAACTCACCAGAATTGCACCTCGAAGGTCAGCTTGGGTCATCCTCTTTGTATTGGCATGCCTTTGGTTTTCCAAAAAGCAACGTGTGTCAGGTCTCTCGGTAAAGTCTGTGAAGCCCATCATGGTGACATGATGGTGGCATGTGGCTAGGATTGTGTGCATATGGATTAATTAACCAGTGTTAGCAGTGTGTGGATCAAGTAAACATGGTTCATCTGCCAAAGCTCTATCAGTGTTTATTCCAGAAAGAGGGGTAAACAACAGCTGGCCCAGTTCTCAGTGAACATGTATTCCTTGTGATAAAGGGAAATTGTGAATTAATCAGATATGATTGGATATACCATAGGATAAAGCTGCAGTGTTCTCCGGAGACTGACTCCACTCACATTCACAAAACTAAACGACTCATTCATACAAGTAGTAGCTGGAAGAGCTTAGACAATGGGGAAAGATAACCTTCCAACATTACAAACTCATAAACTGTAACCACATTGGCAAATACCCACTCCGAAGAATTCCAGTGTAAAGCTTCCAAATTTTAGCATTCCAGCCATTATCTAGCTTTTATTTTGCCTGTCTGCACATATTGTAATAAAAATTGTGTTTTTACAAATGTCTTCTTGTTTTTTGTAATGAATCAATGCTTTTGAAAGGCAGGCAAATGAGACAGGCATCTCTTACTATTTCTATCACCAGAAGCTTTTTCCTTGTCCAATATATAGACTCAAAGCACAAAATGGCTGATCTCTGTACAAACTCCCTCCAGTGCTGAGAATCCTGAAGCAAAGCAGGTTCCTTCCACTGGCCTGGGCTCGGCCAGGCGTCTGTCGGCTCATAGTGGAAATACTTTTAAATACCTAGTAGGAAATACCTACCTCTTGTCCGGACGAGTAGGCCTACTTACCGTTGGAATTTCAGCAGTGAGTCATCAACAAAGAAACCAGTATTCTTGGTTATTCCACAGCTGAGGAATAAAAAAAGACCTCCTTTTATGATTAATACCCTATAAGTGCAGTTTATAAAATATAAGCAATGTTCACACACACATCCTGAGCTCCTCCCACTTGCCAAACTTACCAGTTTTAATCACAACTGTGTTTGTGGTAACTGAAATAATTTTGCATCAGAGAGCTAAGGCTTTGTGTTTTGGTGTTGGTGGACGGCGTTCCAGGCCTGCTCACCATCTCGCTGGGACCCCAAGCACAACTGGTGCACACATGCCGCTCTGCCAACAGGTGCTTGGGGGGGGGGGGTGTGTGATGTGAAGCAGTGGTGTCGTGTCAAGTGAGGACAGAGGAAGCCTTGCCTTACGATGCCCGTCATGCAGCACCGTCTGAGGCTGTGTGAGGCGCTTCAGTAGCGAAGCCCTCCCTAATGACTTGACACACACACACACACACACAACACAGTTGGACCAGTTTTGTCTGTCTGTCTCTCTACCCCTTCCACTCCTCAGGGGTGAGGGGGGGTAGCGCGTTGAGGTGTCTTGGAGAGTTCTCCCCAAGGTCCTTGTGTCGGCCCTGTTCTGAAAGGGTTTAATGGAGTCGGACTGAGGGCTAATACCTCACCATAGAGTATGCAGGCAGTATGGCACAGCACAGAGGATACATGGTGGAATTTAGGACCCAGGGTTTTGGTGCCGAGCCAGCACACTGTGAGTTTGTCCCTCGGCTGTATTACTTTACAGCCCTGACCAGCCGCGCGTACGCACGCATGCACACACACACGTACATACGCACACACGTACGTACGTACGCACACGCGTGCGTGCGTGCGTGCGAGTGAGTGAGTGAGTGAGATTTATGTATTTTTTTAACAGATTACTTCCAGCCAGCCAACAGTAGCTGTCCTTTCTGATATTTCTACATAAAGTGGCCTGTTGGTCGATTCAGCATTTAAAGGTTTTTTAAACTGATCATCTGCACGGATGCACATAGAGTTGGCAAGCAAGCTCGATAGTTTGATAGATACTTGGGTGGTTGGCCCACTAACTATAGTGGGAATACTAAATATCGAGGTTGTTGGCTTTCTAATAATTAGCTAGTTTCTTCCGAGTGAGGTATTTTGGTAGCTAAAGTGGTAGGTTTGCGTAACTAGCTTGTATATACGTGTTCTTTTAAACATAAGTTCTAAAACAATTCTAAACTATGAGTGAAAATAAGTACCTACAGTAAAAAGTGACAAGTAAGAGTAGCAATACTATGGTGGGTGGTATGTAAAGTGGCTGCGTGCATTTTGTATAATAGCATACAAATTAGTAAATGGTAGCAGCAACATATAATGATAAAGTACAATGATAAATAATAAGTTACCAGTACAGTACAGTGAGAGTCCCAGCATGCTATGTTGCTGAGTTCCTAGTGCAATTGTAAGTCCAATAATTGAGCGAATATCGGCGCACTGCCTGTGGGTAGAAACTAGTGCTGGGCGGTATGACCAAAAATTGATATCACGGTATTTTCTAAATTCTAACGGTTTCACGGTATATGACGGTATTTTTTTTTCCATGCATAATCAAGTGTTCACAACATATTCTATTGGTTGAGAGAGGAAATACTGCTGTAGATTGACTTAGGATGGACTATTTTACCATTGTAGTGACCACTCATTAGCAGGACAATATAGGTTAGAATTCACAGCGAGCTAGCCTTGTTGACGTTATAGTTACTTGATAGGTTTATTCAACTACATTACCCATGACCGTTAGCGGGTTGATGACGTTAATCAAGGCTAGCTCGCTGTGAATTCTAACCTATATTGTCCTGCTAGTGAGTGGTCACTACACGATCATGATGAATATTGTAGAATTCTGATGGGGGGGGGTCCGTTAATTCGCGGTGTTCATGTGTGTATGATGTTGCGCGCGACACTGAAACAGTGTTGCGCGGCGCAGCGTTCCGAACGTTGTGTAATCAAATACACCGGTATGGCGGTATATTAAAAATTCATATCATAACGGAAATACACACCGGTATTCGGTGTGAACCGGTATACCGCCCAGCACTAGTAGAAACTGTTCTTGAACCTGCTTGTCCTGGTTCAAATGCTTCTGAACCGGTGACCGGACCGCAGTTGGTGCCCAGGCAGGGTGATTGTGGTCCTGTATGATGGAGCTGGCCTTTTTCTGACACCTGGTCCGAAAAATCTCCTCGATGGATGGAAGTGCACACCCGATGATCTTTTCCGCCATCCTGGTGTCCTGTTGTCAGGACAGGACACCACCTTTCTCCATGTTACCACAGTAAAAGTTCATAAGCCATGGTGTGCTTATCCCGCATTTCCTGAGGCACCGTCGGGGGTAGAGGCGCTGGTGTGCCTTCTTGAGTATGACCCCCGTGTTGTGGGTCCACGCAAGGTCGTCTGAGATCTGTAGTCCCAGGAAACGGAAGCAACTGACGATTTCCACCAGTGTCCCGTCTGAGCTGATGAAGGAGTGGGGTCCTCGGTGGTTCCTGAAGTCCATGATGAGCTCCTTGCTGTTAATGTGTCATGACCAACTTCTCCAGGCACTTCATGGCTATGTGTGTTAAAGCCACTGGACGATAGTCATTGAGGCCTGTTACCTTGGTCTTCTTAGGTAACGGCACAATGGTTTTCTCTTTGAAGCACACTGGGATGACTGCTGCAGTGATGTGTTGAAGATGTCCGAGAACACAGGAGCCAACTGGTCCGCGCAGGTCATGAAGATGCATAGGGGGAACTCCATCTGGGCCGGCTGCTTTCCCTGCTTTCACCCTCCTGAAGGTTGTACGGACCTCAGACTTAGACAGTTGTAGTACATAGTCCTCAGGATGGTTGGACATTTTGGTGGTTGGCTCAGAGTTCTCCCTGTCAAAGCGAGCATAAAACAAGTTCAACTCATCTGGTAGGGAGGGGTCGGTGTTGGTGACTCCCCCTGGGCTCCCCTTGTAGTCGGTGATGGCCCGCAGTCCTTGCCACATGTGTCTAGTTTCTGAGCCCAGTTTGTTTTTGTAATACATTTTTGCAGTTTTGACGGCCTTCCTGAGGTAGTACTTGGCCGTCTTGTAGAGATTAGAGTCCCCTGATTTAAAAGTGTTACTCCGTTCCCTTAGTTAATTTCTGATGTTATGGTTAATTTGTGGTTTGCTGTTTGGAAATGGGTCTTGATGGGAATGCATTCCTCCACCAGCGTTTTAGTGTATCTAGTGATGTGATCTGCATACACATTCAGGTCTGTGGTCAGGTCTGTGGAAATCACGGACTGGTCTACACTCAGTCCGTGATTTCCAGCCCGCCTTGCAGCTGTAGTATGTAGTCCTCTGTCCAGCGGCACAACATTCTCACTGTTGTGGCCGTGGATTTCAACTTCTGTTTGTAAACAGGAAGTAAGAGCACAGAGTCGTGGTCCAACCTGCCGGAAGCCGGTCGTGCGTCAGCACGGTAGGCGTGCTGTATCGTGGTGTAGCAGTGGTCAAATGGTCAAATGAGTCAAATGGTCAAATGAGTCGATGTGTTTCTGAAGAAACGGTTGCAGTTGTTCCAGTTGTCTCGGCTTCGTTAGCCGCTGGCTTCCATCATCAACTGAAACATTGTAGTAATGCCAAATGGGTTAGAGATTCCGCCACAGAAAGTCGGTCTTTTTGGAATTGAGAACTTCCTTTTTTGGGGGTATGAAGAATACCATTACTCTGAATACATGCAAATGTATAATATTGTATATGTATGAGTTGAGTCAGTGGGAGGAGAGCTCAAGCCTCTCCTCTCCTCCTCGCCTCTACTCTCTATTCTACATCTGATCTCCTCTCTGGTTTCTCCTCTCCATGCCTCTCCTCGAATGTTCCCCTGTCCTCTCTCTTTCTGACCTCTCTAGTTCCCTCTCTCCTCTGACACCCCCCTCCCCCTCCACTACTCTCCTGCCCTCTCGTCTCCTCTCTCGTCTCTGACTGTACTGCCCTCACTAACCCCAGGAGGCACATCTGAACTCCCAGCACTCACTAATCTCTCTCTCTCTTTCTCTCTCTCTCGACCTGTCTGCCTCTCCGTCTCTGTCTCTCTCTCACTCTCGCTTTTGCTCTCTCTCGCTCTATTTCTCAGCCTTGCTCTCTCTCTCATGCTTCTTCCCTTGGGTTCCCTTTGTCTCCAATTCCATCATCGTTGTCTGTTTGTTGTTTGTGTGTTGCCATTCTGTCTGTCTGTCTGTGTCCCTGTGTCTGTCCGATACCCACACTGGGCTCTGGGGTCAGCATTGAGATAGTCTTATTTACAAGCTTGAAAAATTCCAGTCTGCGTTAAAAGATTACTGCTTCATACACATGTTTATTGTGGTTTGTACATAAAAAAAGTGCAGAAGTGAGTACTACCTTATATTAAAAAATAGCAGAGCATGACCGTTACCCCTTAAATGGACAAAGATAATATGGTTGATGTTTTAAAGCAGTGGCTGTCAAACTATTACTCAGATATTGTTTCAGGCAAGTTAAAGTGACATGCTCTTATTGGAAAGTTTGACCTAAGTTGTTACTATGTCACTATTCTGCTTTACTAAATTGTGTTCCTAGTACCCCCTTCAAAGTACTTTAACCCAGGGTTAACTTTAACCCTGGGTTATAATAGCCCTGGGTTAATTTTCTCACGTTTCACACTAGTTTTCTTTAACCCTGGGTTAACAATTGACCCCGGGTATTGGTGTTCAGCGTTTCACACTGTAAGCTTGTAGACGTTAACGTTCTCATTTGCATATTTACTGGGTTATCGAAAATGATTGGACCGGCCCAGCACGTGACCTTTGTTTACATTTTAGCCGGCTTAGCTGTCAAAATGACGCCATCACGCAGCTGTGATGGCGATACTAATTAAACACACAAAAGAGCGAGAGAGCGACGAGAGAGAATAACAATTAAACTGGAGAAGAGAAAAGTATATGAGGAGGTTTTCGATTTTATTTTAAGTACAGAGAAATTAATTAATTTCAATTTTAATTTCAAGATCGCCTTCACAGATGCGCGTGCGATTAATATGTAAATGAGGTGAGGTTGCGGTCTGTGATTGGATGGATAGTCGTTGATATCGCGGTTACCTTCTAACCCCACAATCATTTCACATTAGTGTTCTTGGCCCCGCAATTGCGGTGCTAACCCCGCAATTGCGGTGCTAACCCACTTCAAAAACGCAAGTGTGAAACGCTGCTTAACCCGGGGTTAAGTGTAGTGTGAAAAGCATACTAGGGGCACACAGACCCCCATTTGAGAAACACCAGTTATCCAGTGCAAACAAGACATTTCTCTGTCTCTCTCTTGTCTAGCCACTCCCACTCCCCAGGCTCCATGACGACGGTGGTGCAGGGCAGCGAGTGGTCATGCGGGCGCTGCACCTTCCTGAATGCGGGCGGCGCCCCCCGCTGCTCCATATGCGAGGCACCACGGCAGAAGCCCGACCTCAACCACATCCTGCGGTTGAGCAGTGGCGAGGAGCAGCGTTGGGCCTGCCCCCGCTGCACCCTCAAGAACCCCCCGGGCTCCGGGGCCTGCTCGGTGTGTGGCTTCGGCACCGCCAACACCACGCCCCCCAGCATCTCCTCATCCGCCTCCACCACCAACACTACCGAAGCCACCACCGTCGTAGTGAACGGCGTGCTCCCCCCAGAGTTGGAGCCTTCCGCCCCTGTTGCCCCGTCAGCCGTCACCGTCCTGCTGGAGCCCCGCCCCCCTCCCAAGCCGGAAGCGCTAGTGCGGCGGTCGGAGAGCGATGGGGAGGTGGGCGGCGCTGTGTCGGTGGTGGCGGTGACGGGGGTGCATCGTGCCGGCTGGGCGTGTCCTCGCTGCACGCTGCACAACACGGCAGTGGCGCTATCGTGCTCGGCGTGCGGCGGCCCCCGAAAGCTCTCCCTTCCCAAGATCCCCCCCGAGGCCCTGGTGGTCCCGGAGGTCCACGCGCCCCTGCTGCTGGGCTTCCCTGTGCAGCCCCCACTGCTCATCGACCTCACGGATGACTCCCCGCCGCCGGCCCCCCTGCCTTGTGACCCCCCCGAGGCCCCCCACCCCTCCCCTCAGGCACCCGCCTCCTCCCCCTTCACCCCTTTCTCCTCCCTCCAGAACAACCCGGTGCCGCGCAGCCGGAGGGAGGTGCCCCCCACCGGCGCCCCTAGCCCCACCTCCCCCTCGCCCGCCACCGCCGCCCCCCAGGCTGCCCCCCAGCTGCGGACCAAACCCAAGCACCTAGCGCAGCCGCAGGAGCCCCCCTACCCAGGAAAAAGACTCAGCATCCTGGAGGAGGCAGAGCCACCGCACCCCCTTCCCCACCAACATCACCACCACCACCCTGCCACCCCCCACCTACCCTCCTCTTCCTCCTCCTCCTCCTCATCCACCTCTTCTGCCTCCACCTGGAAGTGCCCCAGCTGTGCGCTGCCCAACCCCGGTGGGGCATCCAAGTGCGAGGCGTGCCGCAGCTCGCGGGCAGGCGCCGACCTCATCGACCTGGTTGGCTGTGAGGTGGTGCGCTTCACCCCCGCCAGCCCCTCCAGCCCGGACTTCAGCACCTGGGCCTGCTCCAAGTGCACCCTCCACAACCCCACCGGCGCCTCCAAGTGCTCAGCCTGCGGCTCGTCCAAGCTGCACGGCTTCCAGGACCGGGAGGCCGTGGCCGCTGCACCACGCTGCTGCCTCCACCACGGCCTCCCGATGGGGGCCGGGGCCGCTGCCTGCTCCTGCTCCTGCCCCACCACCACCGCTTCATCCTCCTCCTCCTCCTCCTCCTCCTCCTCCTCCTCGGGTCACAAGGCGCGCAAACAGGCCCGAATCTTTCCCTCTTCTTCATCCTCCTCCGCCTCTTCATCGTCGTCCTCCTCTCTGGAGAAGGCGGGGCAGTGGGGGTGTCCGGCGTGCACGTTGCTGAATGATGTCAAGGCCAAGAACTGTGTGGCGTGCCACACGCCGCAGCAGTACCTGACGCTGCGCAAAGTGGCCAAGCCGCTGAAGCGGAGGGAGAGCATGCACGTGGAGGCGCGGCGCCGCAATGACGAGGGCGAGGCCAAGGAACTCTGGGAGAACATCGTCAGCTTTTGTCAAGAGGTAAGAGAGGGGAGATCTGTCAGAGCGGGAGCACCTTTCCTGGTGGCCTCAAGCAGGCCAGTGTTAAAATGTTCAATTAAATGGGTCAGTCAAAGAGAACAGGACACAGGGCAGCTACAGTCCCTCAGAGCTGTAGACCGTCAGCCCCACCCCCGCCTGCTCTTAACATGATTGTACGATCCCTGTGTGTCATCACACGTGATTGGTCACATTCATCCACACCCCAGTCAGTGTTTGGCGTGCACGTGGCTGTAGTTTGGACGGCACAGCAGAAAGTGAATGAGACAAAGGGTAAAAGTAGAGCACAGAGGGAGCACATTGAAAAAAGAAGAGAGGTCATAACTGCTGTAAAATCTTCACAAGCAAGGGATGTGGTGGGTGACTTTTGGTATCTTATGGCATCTTTCTCCGCTGCTTGACATTCTCCATTTCACTTCCTGCCCTCCATCTGAAGTTGGCGCGACATGGGTGTGACGTGACTAAGCCATGGTGGACAGGATAGGATAAATATAATTATTACTAAGTCATGATAGTGCATAGCTGTTTGGTTTCATTTGGTTTCATGTTTTGCAATACAAAACATGCAGCGATTGCAGACAAACTGTAAAAAATATCTAGCCGTTTGAAAAGCAATTTACTCTTCAAACGAATCGTCAGCACAAGCATTTTCTAAGAACCATGTTCCAGAATACTGCAATAACTGCAGGGCGATGGCATAACTGCAATGGCGTATTAATTGCGGGGAAAATAAACTTGCATTACACTACCCTGAGTACGTGGGTACATTATGTCTACCCTTATTATTACATAAGGGTAGACATATACTAGGGGTGGCACGGTTCATGTCTCGGTTTGGAGGATGTGTGCGTTGTACGGTTCGACGGTTCATGGCATGCGCAGCCTCGTGACCGTATGTGACCTCAGACAGTGTGTTTCCCTTTCGCGCGAAAGAAGAGGTGTAGAGTGTGGAGTAGTATGTATACTATGTAGTAAGGGTTGCACGACTTCTGATTTTTTCAAGTCGACTTTTCTATCAATAAAGTCGACGTAACGTCGACGCGTCGTTGATGACGTCATCACATACACACGCACGAAAAAACCAGACAGAACGGGCTGTCCACAAAAAAAAAAGCACGGGTTTCCTCTGCGCAAACAGCCGCTCGAAATCACTTAAAAATGACCAAAATGATCTACCTACACTAAAAATGCTAAATATATCCCGAGTATACTTCATATAAAGAGGGGGGGGGGGCTCCGTTCATTCACGGTTCTGATGGGGGAGGGGGGGGGGGGGTGGGGGTGCTCCGTTACTTCGCGGTTCTGATCCGGGAGGGGGGGGGGATGGATATCGCTGGATATTGGTGGGGACATGTCATTCATCCGATGAATGATAACATAAAAACATTTTTTTATGGCATGCGATCTACCCAGACTTCCTTTGCGATCGACGTATTGGGCACCCCTTTCCCCCCCACCGGCCACCGCATTTGCTGGAGTGTTAAAGATTAAAAGAAAAAATAACAACAAGAACCGTACAGAACCGAAAACCGTGACCCTAAAACCGTGATATGAACCGAACCGTGGGTTTTGTGAACCGTGCCACCCCTAATATATACATGTCAGGCCTAATACCTTGTCTGTTTGGCGCTTGGCCCGCAGACTCGACCAGTCTTGTCTGCCACACCCTGCCAAGAGAAGCTGTTGACTGATGTTTGCTGTTGCCTTTGTTAGCGTAGCCTGCGTGTAACCCCGGGCCAGACCCTCGCCTTGATCTTATTCTCAGGCCTGCATTTTGTGTTGTTTGAGCGAAGCAAGTTGCGATCATGGGACATACAACTCACAGCAACAACCAAATGAGCTAATGAGTGGAACAGGAAAAGTAGCTGTTGGGGCTGCTGAGGCTGACTTCATTCAAGATGACCCAGGGTATGGAACAGGAAGTTACTTTACCCTGCTACCTACGATCTGTGAAAAAGTGTCTTTTGTCAAGATCAAATTCAGTTAGCCCAGCTGAAAAAAATATGCTCCTGAATATAAGACAACAGGTAAAAAAACAATGACCTTTGGTTTCGCAGCGTGAATCCCAACCCAAGGCGTCGTCAATGAGAGGCTCTTATTGAGCGTTTGATCGAAGTAGAATGAAACCATCTTTGTGAGCACCCAACCTCTAACTAAGGAGAGCCGACACGTCAAACAAAGTTAGTGCTTGGCGTGTGGCGGGGACAGGGTCGCTGGGGTCAACGCGTCTTGTTAAGGGTGTTCTCATCGATCTGTGTCACAGCTGTTCTGTGCCGGTTCATGTTGTCGTCGTTGGCAACCGCGTTGGTCCGTCGCTCACCGGTCTGCTGGATGCCACAGAAATGGCATCCGCCATATTAGCATATGAGCAGCGCTACTCTCGCATCGCCACGCTCAGATGTCAACAAATGAGATTCATGATCATCTCGGTTCACAAACATGAATGTTTGTTCTAATGATGGTTAAGAGTCTACGGAATTTATATATTTTATATATAATATATATTGACTGTGAAGTTTTCTTCATGCAGTCGTTTTCTACATTGGTATATTTGTATATTTATAGACGCAACTTTACCTCCGTAATCCATTATTGGCAGTATGGCCAATTTCTAGCGCTCATCACATGGATTTGAATTTATGATGCAATAATTTACACGATAGGATGAGCAATGATCCTGGATAATGGCCCAACCCTGCTCGGAGATCTGTTATTAATGTCTGACTTAGGGTGGAGAGAGAGACCCCATCCCCTCCCCCTCCCCCCATAAACACACCCATGGTAACACCCCATCTTCATCATCATCATCATAATCGTCGTCGTGTGTGTGTGTGTTGATTCCCACTTTATTTATCCGAGTTGACCTTAGCAAACCTAGGAACATGTCTGAAAGCTTAGCATAGGCTAGTGTGTAGTCGGGCTGAGTACCAAAATCTTCCATCCCGATACCTGACATTTCATATCTTGATAACGATATACATCACAAAAATATAGCAGATTGTTCTGGTAATTCAGTAAGTAAAATGATAAAATAACCACATGGTATAGCCTATTTTGTATACTCATGGTCAAGCAAAAAATAGAGGCTTTACCATGTGTGAATTATTTACTTTACAAATGAAAAGTAACTTAAATCCAAACAATAGCTAGAACAGTTCTGAAAAGTATTTTTCGCTTTCCTCTAATGCAGCCTTTAAAAGCAGAAAAAAGACAACTTATGACATCCAAAATCTAAGACCAAAATGTCTTGATAATGATACATCATTGATATATTGCACAGCCCTAGAGTGGTGTGTTGGTGTGTGCGCTTGTGTGTGTGTGTGTGTGTGTGTGTGTGTGTGTGTGTGTGTGTGTGTGTGTGTGTGTGTGTGTGTGTGTGTGTGTGTGTGTGTGTGTGTGTGTGTGTGCGCGTGCGTGTGCGCCAAGGACACAGGATTAGATTACCCACCTACCAGGAATCTTATTGTATTTTATCATGTGTACAAATGATCAATTTGCCCCCCCCTCGCTCTTGAATCAAGATCCACCTCCGACAGCTCGGGGCCAGGCCTGGCCAGTGGGGTTTGCTCCAGGCCTCTTCCAGGACAGCTCTGGGTGTCCGATAACGTACCTTGATCCCTTAAATGCCCTCTTTAGTGGCTCTGCCCGGTGGCGACCATGTTTGGCTCCCGGTGCCTATAGTGGCAGTGAAGGCGGAGAACTGGGCTTCAGGTCCACACTAGGTTCAGCATGACTAAACTGTTATGCATTTCTTCTTGCCCAAGTTTAACCCCAAAGGACCTCTGTCTCTTCCCCCTGCCATCTCCTCTGTCCTGCTCTTCCCTGTCTGCTCTCCCTTGTCTACTGTCCCTGTCTCTCGCTGTCTCTCTCGCTGTCTGCTCTGCTGTCTCTTCTCTGTCTCTCCCTCGTGCCTCTCGCTGTTCTCTCTCGCTGTCCTCTCCCTCTGTCCTCTCTCCCTGTCTCTCTCCCCTGTCTCTCCCTCTGTCTCTCTCCCTGTCTCTCCCTCTGTCTCTCGCTGTCTCTCTCCCTGTCTCACCCTCTGTCTCTCTCTGTCTCTCTCTCTCTTCTGTCTTCTCTCTGTCTCTCTGTCTCTCTCTCTCTCTCTCTGTCTCTCTCTCTCTGTCTCTCTCTCTCTCTCTCTCTCTGTCTCTCTCTCTGTCTCTCTCCCTGTCTCTCGCTGTCTCTCTCGCTGTCTCTCTCCCTGTCTCTCTCTGTCTCTCTCCCTGACTCTTGCTGTCTCTCCCTGTCTCCCTCTGTCTCTCTCCCTGTCTCACCCTCTGTCTCTCGCTGTCTCTCTCGCTGTCTCTCCCCCTGTCTCTCCCCCTGTCTCTCGCTGTCTCTCTCCCTGTCTCTCCCTGTCTCTGTCTCTCGCTGTCTCTCTCCCTGTTTCTCCCTCTGTCTCTCCTGTCTCTCTGCCCTGTCTCTCTCTCTCTCTCTCCCTGTCTCTCTCTGTTTCTCTCCCTGTCTCTCCCTCTGTCTTTCACTGTCGCTCTCCCTGTCTCTCCCTGTCTCTCTCCCTGTCTCTCGCTGTCTCGTCTCGCTGTCTCTCCTCCCTGTCTCTCCCTGTTTTCTTCTCCCTTGTCTCACCCTGCTGTCTTCTCGCTGGTCCTCTCCTCCCTCGTCTCTCGCTGTCTCTCTCCCTGTCTCACCCTCTGTCCTCTCCTGTCTCCCTCTGTCTCTCTCCCTGTCTCACCCTCTGTCTCTCGCTGTCTCTCTCCCTGTCTCTCCCACTGTCTCTTCCCCCTGTCTTCGCCGCTGTCTCTCTCCCTGTTCTCTCCCTGTCTCTCCCTGTCTCTCCCTGTCCTCTGTCTCTTCCGCTGTCTCTCTCTCCCTGTTTCTCCCTCTGTCTCTCCCTGTCTCTCTGGCCCGGGTCCTCTCTCTCTCCTCCTCTCCTCCCTGTTCTCTCTCTGTTTCTCTCCCTGTCTCTCCCTCTGTCTTTCACTGTCGCTCTCCCTGTCTCTCCTCTGTCTCTCTCCCTGTCTCTCTCTGTCTCTCGCTGTCTCTCCCCCTGTCTCTCCCTGTTTCTCTCCCTGTCTCTCACCCTCTGTCTCTCGCTGTCTCTCTCCCTGTCTCTCCCTCTGTCTCTCGCTGCCTCTCTCCCTGTCTCTCTGTTTCTCTCCCTGTCTCTCCCTCTGTCTCTCTCGCTGTCTCTCTCTGTCTCTCCCCTGTTTCTCTCTGTTTCTCTACCTGTCTCTCCCTCTGTCTCTCGCTGTCTCTCTCCCTGTTTCACTCCCTGTCACTCCCCCTGTCTCCCCCTGTCTCTCCCCCTGTCTCTCTCCCTGTCTCTCTCTGTTTCTCTACCTGTCTCTCCCTCTGTCTCTCCCTGTCTCTCTCCCTGTCTCTCTCTGTCTTTTTACCAGAATGTAGTGAACTTTGTGGATGACAGTTTCCCCCCCGGCCCGCGCTCTGTGGGCTTCCCTGAGACTGACAGCGTTCAGCAGCGAATCAAAAAATGGCTCCGCCCACATGAGATCAACTGCAGCAACTTCAAAGAGAGAGGAGTGAAGTGGTCTGTGTTCCGCACGCCCCGCCCCTCCGACATCCTGCAAGGCCTGCTGGGAAACTGCTGGTGAGGGGACACACACACACACACACACACACACACACACACACACACACACACACACACACACACACACACACACACACACACACGGGTAAAATCAAGGAGTTCCCTGTTGATGTGAGCCTGGTGGTAGCTAGCAGACCAGTGTAGGGTGGAGGTAGGAGAGGGAGCTAGGAGGTCAGTGTAGGGTGTAGCTACAGTGGAGGTAGGAGAGGGAGCTAGGAGGTCAGTATAGGGTGTAGCTAGGATGGAGGTAGGAGAGGGAGCTAGGAGGTCAGTGTAGGGTGTAGCTAGGGTGGAGGTAGGAGAGGGAGCTAGGAGGTCAGTGTAGGGTGTAGCTAGGGTGGAGTTAGGAGAGGGAGCTAGGAGGTCAGTGTAGGGTGTAGCTAGGGTGGAGGTAGGAGAGGGAGCTAGGAGGTCAGTGTAGGGTGTAGATAGGCCCATACCCAGTCTCCCTGTACGTATGTATATGCGTATGTAGAGACTGGGTATGGGCCTATCCTCCCTTTATGTCTATATGTATATATATATTAGGGCTGTCAAAGTTAACGCGTTATTAACGCGTTAACAGCACTAATTTTTTTGACGCCATTAACGCAATTACGTAGTTTGACCTTTTGATTCGTTTATCACCGAAGTACTTCAAGCAAGAACGTGTTGTTGTTCAGGACATTGGTGGACATCACAGATGATGCGCCAAGGATGCGCAATGACGCTACCGTGAGGCGCGCAACGGGCTCAGAGTCAGCGTCTCTGGGGTGGGGGGTTGGGGGGGGGGATCTGATGGGGGGGTAGGGGGGGGTGGGAATCTCTGTCTCTCTACCCGTCTCTTGCTGTCTCTCTCCCTGTCTCTCTCGCTGTCTCTCTCCTGTCTCTCCCTCTGTCTCTCGGCTGTCCTCTCTCCCTGTCTCTCTCTCTGTCTGTCTCTCTGTCCTTCCCTGTCTCTCGCTGTCTCTTCGCTGTCTCTCCCTCTGTCTCTCGCTGTCTCTCTCTCTGTCTCTCCCTCTGTCTCTCTCTGTCTCTCTCTCTGCTCTCTCTCTTCTTCTCTCTCTCTGTCTCTCTCTGTCTCTCTCCCTGTCTCTCCCTCTGTCTCTCTCTGTCTCTCTCCCTGTCTCTCACTGTCTCTCTCCCTGTCTCACCCTCTGTCTCTCGCTGTCTCTCTCGCTGTCTCTCTTGCTGTCTCTCTCCCTGTCTCTCCCCCTGTCTCTCGCTGTCTCTCTCCCTGTCTCTCTCTGTATCTGTCTCGCTGTCTCTCTCCCTGTCTCTCCCTCTGTCTCTCCTGTCTCTCTCCCTGTCTCACCCTCTGTCTCTCGCTGTCTCTCTCGCTGTCTCTCTCGCTGTCTCTCTCCCTGTCTCTCCCTGTTTCTCTCCCTGTCTCACCTCTGTCTCTCGCTGTCTCTCGCTGTCTCTCTCCCTGTCTCTCGCTGTCTCTCTCCCTGTCTCACCCTCTGTCTCTCTCTGTCTCTCTCTCTGTCTCTCTCCCTGTCTCTCGCTGTCTCTCTCGCTGTCTCTCGCCCTGTCTCTCTCTGTCTCTCTCCCTGTCTCTTGCTGTCTCTCCCTGTCTCCCTCTGTCTCTCTCCCTGTCTCACCCCTCTGATACTCCGTGCCTGTCTCTCTCGCTGTCTCTCTCCCTGTCCGTCTTCCCCATGTTCTCGCTCTCTCGTCTCCCTGTCATCTCCCTGTCCTCCTGTCTCTCGCTGTCTCTCGCTGTCTCTCTCCCTGTTTCTCCCTCTGTCTTCTCTCTGGTCCTCTCTGCCTGTCTCTCTCTCATCTCTCTCGTGTCTCTCTCGCTCTGGTCTCTCTCTCTGTCTCTCTCCCCTGTCTCCCTTGGGGCCACTTTGTTCTTCTTTCGCTGGTGTGCTTCTCTCTGTCTCTCTCCCTGTCTCTTGCTTGTCTCCCTCTGTCCTCTCTCGCCTGTCTCACCCTCCTGTCGCTCTCGCTGTCTCTCTCGCTGTCTCTCTCCTGTCTCTCTCCCTGTCTCTCGCTGTCTCTCTCCCTGTCTCTCCCTGTCTCTGTCTCTCGCTGTCTCTCGCTGTCTCTCTCCCTGTTTCTCCCTCTCTCTCTCTCTGTCTCTCTGCCTGTCTCTCTCTCTCTCTCCCTGTCTCTCTCTGTTTCTCTCCCTGTCTCTCCCTCTGTCTTACACTGTCGCTGTCCGACAGTGGGGGGGGGGATCCGTTAATTTGCGGTTCTGATGGGGGGGGGATCCGTTAATTTGCGGTTCTGATTGGGGGGGGGGGGGATCCGTTAATTTGCGGTTCTGATGGAGGGGGGGGGATCCGTTAATTTGCGGTTCTGATGGGGGGGGTGCTCCGTTAATTCGGAGCACCCCCCGAATTAACTAGATAAGATTATGAAAATGTTATTGCCCTGGCAGTGGCTACAAATATTTTTGGTTTTATATTGGATTTTTTTATTGTAATAAAAAATACATTTGGATGCTGCTTATATTTTCCATTCATATGGCTACAACACAATACACTGCTTTTCACTTGGAAAAATCATTCAAGTTTGAGCCAATAAAAAACTTGGGATTAATCGCGATTAACTACACAAAATCATGCGATTAATCGCGATTAATAATTTTTATCGTTTGACAGCCCTAATATATATCAAATGTATGTAAATACTGTACATTGTATGTTTTCCGGGCACGTTTGACTCGGAGGAGACCCCGGGGCAGACCCAGAACCCGCTGGAGGGATTATATATCTCGTCTGGCCTGGGAACGCCTCGGGATCCGCCAGGAGGAACTGTGGCTGAGGAGAAGGAAGCCTGGGGGGCCCTGCTTAGCCAGCTGCCACCGTGACCCGGCCCCGGATAAGCAGAAGAGAATGGATGGATGGATGGATGTAAACGTCTGTGTGTCCCCAGGTTCCTGAGTGCGCTGGCGGTGCTGGCGGAGCGTCCGGAGCTGGTGGAGCGAGTGATGATCACGCGCTCGCTGTGTCCCCAGGGGGCCTACCAAGTGCGCCTCTGCAAGGACGGCACCTGGACCACCGTGCTGGTGGACGACATGCTGCCCTGCGACGACTATGGATACCTGCTGTTCTCCCAGGTAGCACACACATGCACGCACACACGCATCCACACGCACACACACCAGTAGGTACCAGTCCAAATAGTAAACCCAGAGAGTCATGGGCTGTAGTAGAAAAAATCATGTTGCAATTATTTCGACAGATATTGCTTTTTGCGATATGATTCACTATTAGTGGGAATGATGATGTTTTTGTATCACAACTTTTCCTTTTCACTGAAAAGACGATCATGATGTGACTTGTGTTGGGGTCTGTAGCAAGCGAACATGTTTTCTTACATCTGGTGAAACACTTCCAGGCACACTCCCAACAGCACTACAGTATTTATTGTAAATGTACGCTTTTTATACTTCACTACAGTTCATTGTTGCAATGTTGCAGTGTACACCCAGATGTATGGTGGATAGATCAGCCTACCAGTTGCTACAGTCCTCTGGGTAGGCTGGTAGGCTGATCTATGTATGTATGTATGTATGTATGTATGTATGTATTCATTTATTTTTGAACCCGTTGTACTGAAATTAATGGAGAAGAGTAGGAGTGCTGATCTAGTTTCAGTTTCACTGACTCTCACACAGCCTCCTTGTGATGAGGAAAAACTGGTCCTAGACCAGCACTACTACACTTTAGGCATCGCATTGCTGAGCAATGTTTAGATCTCAACCTACAGAATGAACAATATTAAATACCTCACACACATGGACTGTGTGACTGCGTGCCGAGTATCAATACTTGGTACCACTGTATCCACATGCAAGAGAAAGTATGCTGTATGGATATTTTCCCCAGTGGAGTGACGGGGGCGGGGGTGTCTGCCGTTCTCTCCCCAGGCCCAGAGGAAGCAGCTCTGGGTGGCTCTGATCGAGAAGGCCCTGGCCAAGCTCCATGGCTCCTACTACGCCCTGCAGGCGGGGCGTGCCATCGAGGGCCTGGCCACGCTGACCGGGGCCCCCTGCGACTCCCTCATGCTGCAGGTCAGCTCCACCAACCCCCGCGAGGAGGCCATCGACACAGACCTCATCTGGGCCAAGATGCTGAGCTCCAAGGAGGCTGGGTGAGGGCGGGGTTGAGCGGACTAATGGCGGACAGGGACAGGGTGGTACTGCCTGCTACAGACACTGTCTTTGTAGCGTGTGGTTGCATACCATTGCCGGTGTTTTTCCACATGCTTCACTGTGTGCATATAGATTTTTCCCCAAATGATAATGCAGTTGGTTATGCTGGGTTTGGAAGTGTTCTAGCTATATTAACTGGGACTGAATAAATTGACGAGATTGTTTTTAACTACTGCGTCGTGGACACACATTGATGGGATTTATTTTCATGTGCAGTGTAAAATCACCCAAAAGGTAGTTCTTCTGCGTGGCACTGGTACAATGAAGTATTTATTTAACTATAACTATTTTTATGCTTGGCGTGCACACTTGCCACGTCAGTGTCCCAGAAATTTCGGAACAGACATTCGGAACTATAGACTGACTTAATCAAGAGACTGAAAGGGAGTGTGTGTAGGGTTTGTACATTTGGGTTTGTAAATCACTGTAAAGGCCAATATATTAACCTGATGTCATTTAGCTGAAAAAATCAGTTGCGTAGAACTTCCTGTAGGCTGATTTCTATTTTATATGAACCGGCCGGCTTTGCCTGGAAAAAGGAAGAAAGTGACTTGCGGAAAATGGCAATGTCTAGCTGGCGAATGGCTTTGGCCTTTCTAGTTCAGACATTTTTAATGGAGTAAACTAGTAGACTTAAACTTAGATGCTTACGTGGTCCCTTTTTCTTCTCTCCCTCCTTTTTCTCTTTCTGTGTCAGGTTCCTGATGGGTGCGTCATGTGGTGGTGGGAACATGAAGGTGGATGACGGCGTGTACGAGTCGTTGGGCCTGCGGCCGAGACACGCCTACTCCATCCTGGATGTACGGGACGTCCAGGGATACAGGTGCCCACCACACATACACACGCCATGTCACATGACCTGGCCGCACAGCCATCTAGTTATGTCACATGACCTGGCCGCACAGCCATCTAGTTGTCTGTTAGTTGTGAATCGTTTTGTGTATGTTTATTGAGATATAGATTTGATTGTAGCAGACCCTAATTGGACTCAAGTTCGGTAGTGGGTGTGTCACAGACTTGTGGGTGAGACTGGTTTCACACAGTATGGCACGGTAATGTGTCGTTCCCTTTAAAGACGCTTATGGGTAACCATGGTAACGGCAATGCCGGGAGGGGTTAAAAGCGGAAGTGATGTCAGTGCCGGTATTTCAGTGTTTGTGGAAGTAAATAAACAGCCTGGTGTAACTGTAACTCTTCAGGATTATTTTACAATGTGGGCCTGGAAGTAAAGGTGGAGAATGATTCTAAGGAGATGAACATGAATGGACACACAGCGCACACAACACTATTTGCACGCACACACTTCCCACGTCACTTGGACTACTTTGTTATTTTTATATCTCACCTGATCACCTGCTCCTACCTATTCTCTCTCTCTCCCTCCCCCCCTCCCTCTCCCTCTACCTCTACCTCTACCTCTCCCTCTCTCTCTCTGCAGGTTGCTACGGTTACGTAACCCATGGGGGCGGTTCTCGTGGAACGGGAGCTGGTCAGACGAGTGGTCTGATTGGCCGCAGCACCTCCGCAACGAGCTGATGGCTCACGGCAGCAGCGAGGGAGTGTTCTGGATGGAGTACTCTGACTTCATCAAGTAGGGCTGCCTGTCTACCGGTCTGTCTGTGTCTCTCTTTGTGTGTCTGACCTGTCTGACTGACCTGTCTGATTGACCTGTCTGACTGACTTGTCTGACTTGGCCGTCTGTCTGATCTTCTCACCCCGTTTGTCTGCTGATCTGTTGTATCTGAAATGCTATGTATATACTTCTATTATTTTATTATACTTATTCGAAATAATATATACATTAAAATCAACCGCTGCCAAGACAACGGAGCTCCACACTTCCACACACATCTCGCCGTTGGTGCCCCGTCGTCGTGATGCTGAAGTGTATCTGAAAGAACATGAGATGAACGTAGGAGCCCACTGCGTAAGGAGCCCGGTGGAACACACACTGGCTGACAGAGACCAGCAACAACATAGGTCTTTATTTAATGTAAAATCCTAACAGTAGTACATGGCAGTAGATTACCATGTTGCTGATCATATTGGACATTGTACCACATTTAGAACAACACTTTTTAACATTTAATTCAGTGCCAATAGAGGCTGAAGACATGGGTGTGTCTCTGGTTAGCCCTACCCGGCTACGCTAGTGCTGGGTAGGGTATTGGGGGAGAGACCCGCCTTGGGTGGAAGCGGTTGGCTCTTCTGCCCCCCGGCAGTGCCCTTGGTCAGCTACAGGCCGGGTTTGTCGGTAACTCAAGGAAATAAATCAATATGGTGGTGTGTGTGTGTGTGTGCGTGTGCGTGTGCGTGTGATAAACGATGACAGGATGTTGCTGTTTATCTTCCTGTAGTTGCTGCGTTTTAACAAGAACAGGATGAAAAAGTACCCACTTAGTTTGAACCAAGACAAACTCTCTCAGAAAGCAAGTGGCTCAGAATAAACAGAACTGTATAATAGAATGTATCCATCTCCTATATCTTCTCATTTATAGGATTCTCAATGTAATTGGCTCTCTGAATCACATGGTTGACCTCTGACTGCTGCAGCACTTTGCTGTGGTCCCTGCTAAACTTTTCCTGAACATAGGAGTGGGTGTATATTATGTACTCGCCACTAGGAGTCACTGTCTGGCTTCCCGGTAATACTGTGGGCTGGAGAAGACTCATATCCTCGGGAGGCTGTTTTAGTCCAACCACTGCTGGACTAAATGGAACTCCCCTGTACACGTCAATATGAACCGTTTTGCGTTGTGTTGTCCTATCTGCAGGTACTTTGACTCTGTGGACATCTGCAAGATCCACTCTGACTGGCAGGAGGTGCGGCTGCAGGGCTGCTTCCCCAGCCGTGCCAGCGGTCCCATCACCGTCACCGCCCTCACCGTGCTGGAGCGCACCGCCCTGGAGCTGGCCCTCTTCCAGGAGGGCAGCAGGTACGCCTGGCTTCAATTAGCTTTCGGTCAACATCCAAAAATTCTGACAGCATCCAAAAACAAGTTCACGGCTATTTTTGATATACAAAGTGCCATATCATTTCTATGCATTCTATCTTGTTTGACAGGTCACTAGCCACAACTTTTAAGCATACCCTGATTTCTCGTCTAGTTTACTCTTAATAAGACCATGAAATAAGACTTGAAACTAGCGATTGTGATTATAAACTTATTAGGTCTTTCGCGACCTCCACTGGCTTCCGGTAATCGCTCACATTAGATTCAAGACGCTGGTACTGGCCTTCATGGCTGTCAACGGAACCGCACCTACCTACCTCCAAACATTAGTCAGACCCCACGCCCAAGCGCTCCGCTCAACAACTTCGGCTAGATGACTTCACTCAGAACAAGCAAACATCGCTCTGCCAAGTCCCAACTTTTCTCTGTTCTGGCACCGATGTCAGGATGGCTCACCAGCTTCCGCAAGAGACTCATTACCCACCTGAGTTCACCTGACCTGAAATGTCTCCTTCAACATTTGTTGAAGGAGACATTTCAGTTATGTTTGTTATCTACATGTATAATAATTTTAGTCAGGCACTTCCTATCCTTGGTCAGTATGTGGGTTGGCTCGTTACGAAGCAGTTGCGTGTCCCATTAGAAGAATGTGTTAAGAAAGTGAGTAATCAATGTAGGATGTATATCTATTGATTATGTCCAGTAAATGTTCTGTGTATTCCATATTATGTTCTATAGTGGCCGTGAATTATACGTGTTGTCTGAACTGAGTTGTGAATTGGTGTTAGTTGCTAATTGCTGATGAGCCTGTAGCATCAGCCAGCTAATTGTTGCACCTTGTGTACTTGGTCACGTCACTCTGCTGCCCCCTTGTGGCCACTGTGTATATCATTGGGCTGTGGGGCACATGGGGTGGGCTAACAAGGGCTAAGGGGGTGGGGGGCGGGCGAACTTGACTCGTGATGATTGCAGTGAAACAGCACGGAACAGTTCTGTCAACTTGGCTGCCCACACAGACTTCTCCTGAGGCGGGCTGCTGTCCACCGCAATTCTAACCATAGGGCTGCCTTCCCTCCGACTGCCCTCCACCGTTCCAGCTCCCACAGTCTCTCTTTCCAGAGCCAGCTCAAATGCCTCTTGTAGGGTTTGGATGCGCAGCTCTCTCAGGGTTATAGCCTGAATAAGCTCACTCTGCACTCCGGGGGGCATGTGGGTATATGCCCTCCTTGGGAGGATCTCAATGTCATTGGCTAACACACAGAGTGGCTCCCCGGCTTACCTGCACCTGTTACACAGCTCAGAACCCAGGACACCAGGCTGTTCACACTGTCCAAAAGCCTCTGCAGAGCCCCAACTAAGGCGTCAGAGTCCCCTCTTTCATCTGGGCTAAGTAGCAGCAAGCATGCTTATGCTTCATCTGTAAGGCACAGTGCCAGCTGTAGGGCTTTATTGTCCTCCGACCGGCCCGTTGCCCGCACTAACAGTTCGAATTGGGCATCTGTCTTACCGGAGTACTTTGCCGTTTTAACCGGGACCTGGTTGCCATGTGCGCAACCTTTGTGTACAGCTGCACGTTAACCTCGCTGGGTGTCGGAGAGGAAGTCTGCGTGCCTCCCACTCTGCTGGGGCACGGAAGAGCCCAGTCCCGCTTTGGCAGCTAGTCTCCTGGCTGTCTCCCTCATGCAGTCTTTGTGATAAGAAGCACGTTCATCACAAAGCAACCTATATTCACGCATTCCAAGTAGGCTTGGAACGATGACGGCTATTGAGATTAGACCACTATGGATGCAAAGAGGGCCGTTGAAAAACACAATTTCCTACATGATCACTGTAGAGCAGGGGTGGGCAATTATTTTGGCTCAAAGGCCACATTTGGTTTTTAAAACTGACAGACGGGCTGGGCCATTAGTAGATGAGGATCATAATGTCTAACTTGCGTTATGATGCATAAACTGTATATTGAAGTAGCCTCGTTATCGTATGAACATCTATAGGCTGCCGCTATGTAGTTAAATCAAATAAATGAAGTACAATTCAATAATATAACAATATTTATTGAACCAGAGGGATTATAAATAATATGTGCTCTAATAATAAATAAATGTTATTTTCTTTCTTCTCCTCATTGAAGAACCTTACATAAACTAACAGCTGAGCATCGTCAGACACATCAGTGGACTCATCTAAACCTATGCATGGTGACTTATGAATGGCTTCATCCAGCTGAGCACATCCTGGCTTCATATTTCCCTTTTCTTTGTGGCTGATGATGCTGATATTGGTATTTCCTTGATTTTAACACAAAACTCTTCTTTTTGTTTCCACTCTAATAAGGTTTCATCTACTGCACTCATGCTCTCCTTAACAACCCCTCCGTCAGTCAATGGTTTTTTTATGTTGACCCAAAATCCAAGCAACTCTAAGGGAACATTCATTAGCACGTTGTTGGGCAGTGAATGAATGTGTTAGGATTCTGGTGGATCGATCATACTGGGCTCTCAAATCGTTTATTTTCTGCACCCTCAGTTCGGATTTGGGCGGGTATGTTTGGTATGTTTGGTGAAAGCACTGTTTTGTCTCGTAGTGGCGCTTCACATTGCTGCTTTTAATAATAGCCACAGTCTCAGGACAGATGAGACATACAGGTTTTGAACTGTCCGTGGGAAGAATAAACATGTACACATGACCTGTCTTCATTAAAGGCTCTGTTTTCTCTGATTACCTTTCTCTTTTTAAAGCGCACTATACTCCGACTGTTTCTCTCGTCTCTCTGCGTGTATGTTTGTTTCTAGTCGCTCACTGACTGCAACGATTTGATTGGCTGAGTAGCGTCACGTGACATGACCTGATTGGGCCGCTAAGCCAGTGCCGTAAAGGCTAGAAAAGATGTGCCGGTTAAAATAGAAACGCGACAACTAAATTGTATAATACTCAATAATGTATTGGTTATAGGTCCGGGTCCGGATATGAAGGAGTCTGGGTCCGGACCTGGACCACGGTCCGCATATTAGTGTCCTCTGATCTCGTGGAACCAATTAAGGAATCAATTGCCGGAAGAAAAAAAACAGCGAAATGAATACTACAAATTTAAATGTATTATAGGACTGTTGTTAATGTAAATGCCCGACGGGCCGGATTAAACAATGCAATGGGCCGTATGTGGCCCGCGGGCCGTAGTTTGCCCACCTCTGCTGTAGAGCATGGAGCACAGAGATTTTTTTACATGTAATTGGCATTCACAACATGTTATTCGCCGTATAATTGTTTTTTATTATTATTAATCCGCCGGCTTTTTTGGTGTGTATCTCCTCCCGCAGTTTTCAACATAGAAACTCCGTTCAAAGTTTAAAAGATTCAGCTCAATTAGGAATCGATTGCTATATCTTTTCTTATTCATACCCTTCATACTTTCCAAAATAATCAACATTTTCCAGAAATTTGTCCCCATTGAAATGAATGGGGGGGAATGTTCCAAATTTTTCCAAACCCACTCATATTCAACCTCTTCCCATTCATTCATACATTCAGGTAGAAACTCCATTAAAACGTTCAAAATGTTCATAGCATTCATACTTTTTACACAATCACAGTTCAAACTGAATTGATTTTTCAGCTCCTCAGACACTTTAACATGGGTGTGTATTGGGCTGGTCAGAGCGGGTGACGTCACCGCTAGAGTGTAGAGCAGAATTTTTTTATTTTTTTTTAAACTGCCATCCCGCCCACAATATTAACTCCACATACGTAATCTATACATCAAAACGTAGGAAAACTTGTGACGGTCACAGAAATGTGGAAACATGGAAACAAACAGTGACAGGAGTGCAGACCAAAAAGGTCTGTTTTTTCAGCCACCTTCAAGTCTTTCAACTCGTGGGCCCCTGCTGCAGCAGAAGCGTTCCAGGGGCTCCAAATAGCAACACACAGCATTCACACCGCAATTTCTTCATAAATTGCATTTTCTAGTTATATATACAATGCTCAGATAGCTTCTGCATCCTCTGTTATCCAGATGCTACATAACATGCTAACTCAGCTCCTCTCCGCAGGCGCTCGGACACGGCCGACAGCCACCTGCTGGACCTGTGCATCATGGTGTTCCGTGCGTCATTCGGCGGCGCCAACAGGCTAACGCTGGGCCGCCTGCTAGCACACAGCAAGCGCGCCGTCAAGAAGTTTGTGGGCTGCGACGTCATGCTGGAGCCCGGGGAGTATGCAGTGGTCTGCTGCGCCTTCAACCACTGGCAGATGAACGCTGCGCTAGGACCGCCCACTCCTGGTGAGGCCCCGCCCCCCTTTGATGAGGCAGTGGTGGTGTGTGTGTGTGCACGCCTATGTGTGTGATTGTACGTGCGTGTGTTTACTGTAGATGTGTGCGTGTGCGTGTGTGTTTAGTATCGAGCCCCACGGCGAACAGCGGTGGCGGTGGCGGGGGGGCGTGGCGGGCGGCCAGCCAGGACTACCCATGTCACATCCTGGCGGTGTACAGCTCCAGGCAGGTGATGGTGGAGCAGGTGGAGGTGACTCCCACCACGCTGGCCGATGCCATCATCCTGCTCACCGAGAACAAGGGGGAGAGGCATGAGGTACGCACACACACAGTCCCGCTCTCTTTAGTTAATTATGATTGATGTACTGTATGTATTTATACTAGACATTTAAATGTGTTTTGTTTTGTTGTGAATAAATGTATCCATTTATATGTCTGTGTGTTCGCAGGGTCGCGAGGGAATGACCTGCTACTACCTGACCCACGGATGGGCGGGGCTGATTGTTGTCGTGGAGAACCGCCACCCAAAGTACTTCCTGCACGTGTCATGTGACTGTACGGACAGCTTCAACGTGGTGTCCACGCGCTGCAGTCTCAAGACCATCGACAGCGTGCCGCCTCTGCACAGGTACACACACACACACACACACACACACACACACACACACACACACACACACACACTTTGGCAGAAAACATAGACACACAAACACAACTGCAGGCACTCAAAGATAAACACACAGAGATGGAAACACACACACACACACACGTAGCCTCAGCAGGTACTCGCGTTCACTCACATTTCTGTATTTCTTCTATCCAACACTTCTATCCAATTGAGTTTGACGGCATGATGTTGCAAAGTTTACAAATATGCTGAAAGTACATTCAGCACATACTAATAGTGTGCCAGTAAACGGTACACACTGTTGTGCTAGTAGGCGCTTTTGGATGCAGCCACTACTGTATTACAGTTTTTCTCAGTTGCTAAAACACATTTCTTGAAACCTCCACCCATTTTCTCAAAACCTTAAACACAAATCCAAAAATTCAAACTACATTCACAAAACCCCAGACTTTTCTATCAAAATCAAACTATCACCTCAAAACCACTTATCCTGTGTTCAAAACCAAACAATGTGTTCAGATCATACACACAGCAAGTCAAAATATATTCACCACAGAGCATTCGTTAGACACTACATAAAATAATTTAGGACACAGCATCCAGGGCATGTAGTTAACAGAAAATGTTTATTGTAAATGCATTTAGCAAAAAATAATCGTAGTCAAAGTGATATATACATTCAGCACTTTCATAACTAAAACTAAATGAAAAGCACATTACTGCAAAATCAAAGTCATAGTATACTGTATGTCAAATGTTGTACAGCAAGAAACAATAACCTGTTCTCTTCTCTGAATGTCCTGATGATGCTGGCCACAGAGAAGCAGGACTCTTTGTCCTGCTTCCCTCATTGTCATCCCATGAACAACAACATGGTGTAGAATAGTTGCCCGGATTTCATCAGTAATGATTGTTCTTGGTCTTCCTCGGCCTCTTCCTCGTCCCCTTCCTCCTCGTTTCAAGTTTCAAGTGTGTTATTGTCACGTCACAGTTTACACAAGTATAAGCAGTGAGTGAAATTCTTACGTGCAAAACGCCCGACAGCCGACCGCAGTTATAAAAGAATAGAAATAGAAATAGAATAGAAAACTATATTAACAAGTTATAAAAAATCAAAACAAAAGAAAACTGCATAAGATAAAATAAAGTGTCAAAAAAATATTAAGGGGAGCAATACAAATATAAATCAATGTAATAAAATATACATTGTTATATTTTGACATTCACAGAATGTCACAGAATACTTCCTCAGACAGTCACACCAGAACACACTAGAACAACACTAGCACCAGCAATTAGCACCCGGACTAGCAGTAACACTAGCACTAGCACTAGCACTAGCAGTCACACTAGCACCAGCAATTAGCACCCGGACTAGCACTAGCAGTAACACTAGCACTAGCACTAGCAGTAGCACTTAGCACTACTACCAGCACTTGCACCAGAACTAGCACTAAGCAGTATCGCTAGCAGTAACACTTAGCACTAGCACACCAGAGCTAGCACTAGCAGTAACACTTAGCACTAGCACTTGTTCAGCAGCCTGATGGCCTGACTGTGGAAGCTGTCTCTGAGTCTGCTCATCACTTGATACTGCGGTATCGCCTGCCTGACGGTAGAAGTGTGAACAGTTTGTGGCTGGGGTGGTTATTGTCTTTAATAATCCGTTTGGCCTTGGCCACGCACCGCCTGGTGTATATATCCAGGAGGGAGGGAAGCTCACCTCCAACGATGTACTGGGCCGTCCGCACCACCCTCTGCAGTGTTCTACGCTCCAGTGCGGTGCAGTTCCCGTATCAGACGGTGATGCATCCAGTGAGAACACTCTCGATGGTACTGGAGTAGAATGTTCTGAGGATGCGGGGGCACATGTTGAATTTCCTCAGTCGCCTGAGGAAATACAGGCGTTGTTGGGCCTTTTCACCACGTGTGTGGTGTGCGTGGTCCATGTGAGGTCCTTGGAGATGTGCACGCCGAGGAACTTGAAGCTGCTGACCCTCTCTACTGCAACCCCGTCGATGGAGATGGGGGCGTGCTCTCCTCTCCGCTTCCTGTAGTCCACGATCAGCTCCTTGGTCTTCTTGACGTTGAGGGCGAGGTTGTTTTCTTGGCACCTTGGATCCAACCTCCTCCCTGTAGGCTGTCTCGTCGTTGTCGGCGATCAGACCCAACACTGTCATGTCGTCAGCAAACTTGATGATGACGTTGGAGCTGTGCATAGCCATGCAGTCGTGGGTGTACAGGGAGTAGAGGAGAGGGCTCAACACGCATCCCTGAGGGGCTCCAGTGTTGAGGGTCAGTGGCTCTGAGGTGGTGCTGCCCATCCTCACCACCTGGCGGCGGCCCGACAGGAAGTCCAGTATCCAGCTGCACATGGTCGGGTGCAGGCCTAGACCCCTGAGCTTGGTGTCGAGCTTGGCAGGAACTATCGTGTTGAACGCCGAGCTGAAGTCCACAAACAGCATTCGCACACAACAGTTCTTCCCCTCCAGGTGAGAGAGGGCGGTGTGAAGTGCCATGGCGTCGTCAGTGGATCTGTTTTGACGGTACGCAAATTGCCATGGGTCCAGCGTGGCGGGCAACATGGAACAAATGAAGTCCTTGACCAGCCTCTCGAAGCATTTACTGACAATCGAGGTGAGGGCTACGGGTCTCCAGTCATTCAGGCAGGTTACCTTGGGGTGTTTAGGGACAGGCACGATGATGGACATCTTGAAGACCTCGGGAACAACAGCCTGGGACAGGGACAGGTTGAAGATGTCTGCGAAGACTCCTGCCAACTGGTCTGCGCATGCTCTGAGGACGCGCCCCGGGATGTGGTCTGGGCCCGCTGCCTTCCGGATGTCCACCCGCTTGAAGGCTCTGCGCACGTCAGCCTCTGAGATGTTCAGCAGGCTGGTCTCCTCAGGCAGCGCTGACTTTGGCGGGCTGCCGTTCACGTCGAACCGAGCAAAGAAGGTGTTTAGCTCGCCAGGGAGGGAGGTAGAGGAGTTCTCTACACTGCTGGTTCTCCCTCTGAAGTCCGTGATTGTCTGCAGCCCCTTCCACACACCCCTCACGTCATGGCTCTTGAATTTGTCCTCCACCCTGTTCTTATACTCCCGCTTGGCAGAGCCGATGGTCTTGCGGAGGTCGTAGCGGGCTCTCGTATATTCCACCATATTCCCGGAGTCAAAGGCGGTGTTACGCGTGCGGAGTGCGGCGCGAACATCGCCATTAATCCACGGTTTCCAGCCACGACTCGTCCACCACCTCTCACACAAACTCTTCCTCCTCTGCCTCTCTGTATGTTTCCGTCCATTGTAGATGGATGCACATGTGCCACCTGTGCACTCTGAACTGACTTGTATCCTGCCCAATTGGTCTGATCACATCATTAGAAACATGTGTGTTCAATTTTGAGTTGTTGTGTGTAACATATGACAGCTGTGTTGGAGTTGTGTTCACATTCTGCTGCCAGTGTTTACAATTTTGCAAACACAAGTGTATCACAGTGTGAAATGTGTTTAGTGACTGAGAATGTGTTTAAGGTTTGGCAAAAAAGAGCGGATGAGTTTTGCAAATTGTGTCTAAGTACCTGAACAGTGTTTAAGGTTTGGCCAAAAGAGTGTTTGATTGAAAATGAGTTTAGGCCACTGAGAATTTGGTTCAGAGAATGGGGTTTAGTGTTTTAGCAACTGAGAAAAACTGTAAAGGCAGCGCTGCTCTCCGTCTCCCCCTCCAGGCAGGTGCTGGTGGTGCTGTCCCAGCTGGAGGGCAACGCCGGCTTCTCCATCACCCACCGCCTGGCGCACCGCAAGGCGGCCCAGGCCTCGCTGGGCGACTGGACCCCCACCAAGGCCACCCACAGCCCCCAGCTCACCCCCGACATCGACGGCCTGCACCGACCCCGGCCCCTATGACCCCACCCCCCGCCACCCTCGACCCGATGACCTCAATGACCTCCGCCACCCCCTGCCCGCCGGCTCCCGAGGTCTTGCAGAGTGAATGTGCCATCGGATTTACAGGAAGTTGGGGTTGATTGCCTGTGGTCGTGCACGTGAATCGGGGGGGGCGGGGGGGATTCCCTGCCAGAGGACTGTTGAGGATGCGCTTTAACTACTGAGCCTAATGAGCCAATCAGCATCCTTGCTTGGACACTTGAACCCGCCCCACCCCGTCCCAAAAACTGCACTTGATTGGTAGTTCAGGCCGATGACAGAAAGTTATATCGATGGTTTGTCAACATGTCCACTGCTTGTTGCTTCAGAAGAGTTTCCCGCCTCTTCCAGAATCCACTTCAGGTCAGAAGAGAAAGCCATTATCTTTACAGTGTGGTCTAGATACTCTCTCTCTCTCTCTCTCTCTCTCTCTCTCTCTGTCTCTCTCTCTCTCTCTCTCTCTCTCTCTCTCTCTCTCTCTGTCTCTGTCTCTCTTTTTGTCTGTCTCTGTCTCTCTCCCCCTTCCCTCCACCCCCTACTAGCTTTATACCAAACCCATCAGAGCCCCAGTCTGTTGACAGAATATCAAAATCTGCAGTGACGCCATCCTGCCAGCAGGGGGAGAGGGCAGCGCTCCACACCAGCTCAACATCATACGACTAACTCCACTACAGGGTTTGTTTTTAGTCTTTCATTTGGTGTGGAAGTTGAACAAGAAGTTGTTTGTTCCATAGAGCAAGGAGTTTGAGACACAAACTCCCATGGATCATAAATATGCACCCACATGTGCAAAACACACTTGCACACAACATACACAAGCCAAAATCTGTTGCATCTGGGGAGGGGGTGTGGGGTGAATTGAGAATGACTTGCAAATTATTGTCGTCTTATACTATCTTGGAATGACAGATTGTGCGCTAGAGCGATTATTTTAACATTATCGGCAGCGCCCTCAGTTTATTTCAAGTGTTTTCGTAGAGCAAGACGGTAACGTGTCGTGGAATTATGTGAGTTTCTGCCTCAGACCGAACACCACTGTAGTATCGAGAGAGAAGAGAGAGGAAATCAAACGTGTTTTGTGGCCGTTTGGTTTATGGATGAATGACTATGAACGCCAGTTTGAACTTGTGTGCATTGGCCCCAGCTTTTAATTTATTTGTACAAATTATCTGAGATATAAATGATGATTTTTAGGGGGGGAAATAATATGAGAATACGGGTTACGAGAATTCTGTGTATCGGTCTATTGTGTTGAACACTGAAGCTACCGTGGGTTAATGGGAGATATAAGGCATGTCATGAGTTATATGTGTATTCTTTTCGGTGCTGTGGGATTTGCCTGAGGAGACTGTGATTGAATACTAATATCAAATCGATTCTACATGTGCTTATTCCAGTTGTGAAATTTATTTTTCTAATCCTAGTTTTGATCACACTTTGTTTTGAACATCTGGTGCCGATACAATACTTTTTTCTCATCTGTTTTGTGTTAACCGTGAGGTTTTTCTTGTCTCCTCTGGTGCCCCCTGGTGTTGAACGGAGGCAGTAGCACACGTGTGGACACGCTGGTGGAGGTTCTCTTCACTTAAAAGAACTAAAGAACTTTGACTTGAAAGCCCTGAATCTACAGGGGCACAAACCGTGGACTACTTTCATTTCCCTGGGATAAGAAAAAAAATAATAGTCAATGAAAACTTGATGCTCAAACTTTGGAATAGAATGTTATATATATATATATATATATATATATATATATATACACATATAAATATAGATTATTTTATTGATCTTTTCTGGGAATTGGGTCATATGAATCTGTGTACAAACCTCTACGTTTGATCTTCTCAGGTTCCCCTGGACCAAATAAATTTTTTTTAATTAAAAGTTCAAATGTATTGTCATCATTTAACATGCTGTGTAGATAATAATTGATCGTGGATTTTGCCCAGCCGACCCAAAACATTAATTACCTTCCCCTTTTTTCAAAGTATTATTTGAACGGAACTGACCAATGCTGATATTTCATGCAAATGCTGGGAAAATGGAAGCTGCCAGTGATGCAGCTTTGGATTCATTTCAATGAACGGTATGTCTGCATTGTGGTCACTCTTCCATCTGGCTAGGGGACACCCAGACCCCCAGTCCACACCAGAGGGGAGAGGGATGGCGATGGTGAAGAGGGGAGGGGGTATAGAGGAGGAGAGGGATGGGTGAGAGGGGGGGGCGTATAGAAGGAGGAGAGTGGAGGGTGAGAGGGGAGGGGGTATAGAGGAGGAGAGGGTATGGGTGAGAGGGGGAGGGGGTATTAGAGGAGGAGAGGGATTGGGTGGAGCAGGGGAGGGGTATATGAGGAGGAGAGGGATTGGCGTGAGAGGGGAGGGGGTATAGAGGAGGAAGGGACTGGGTGCAAGAGGGGAGGGGGTTATAGAGGAGGAGAGGGAGGAGTGAGAGGGGAGGGGGTATAGAGGAGGAGAGGGATGGGTGAGAGGGGAGGGGGTATAGAGGAGGAGAGGGAGGAGTGAGAGGGGAGGGGGTATAGAGGAGGAGAGGGATGGGTGAGAGGGGAGGGGGTATAGAGGAGGAGAGGGAGTGACAGAGACAGACAGAGACCCAGGGAGAGAGAGAGAGTGTCACAGACTGAGGGGAGCTGTTTTGGGGCCAGTAACAGATTGGAATATTCTAGAAGTCTTTCCCAGTTTTGGACCCAAAGGTACCATTTTGTTATATAGCTGGGTTTTTTTCTCTAGATTTTCTCTTCGTTTCTGAGTCTGTGGGCCTACCTGTCTGTCCGTCTCAATGTTTGTGTAGTTTGATGAGAGGCGTGTTAACTGAACTGTCCGCTACAGGTATTGTCAGACAGACAGGGAGATCTCTGCATGCTAAAACAATGTTGTACTCGTGGCCAGAGATGAAAACCAAGAAGACGGTCTCTGGTGGGGAGACCATGTGAGCCGTCCCTTTCCACCATGGGGATCCAAGTAGAAATGAGCCCTGCTCTATTAAACACTCTGTGGCCGTAGTGGTGGAAGAGAGATTTTACTAATGTAAAAGTAGTAATACCACACTGTAGATACTGTTACAAGTAAAAGTCCTGCATTGAAAATGTCTTTTAGGTCAAAGTACAAAAGTATTAGCATTGATAAAAGTGCCCATTATACAGAATAGCCCATTTCAGAATAATATAATAATAATATAATATAATATAATATAATATAATAAATATAATAATTATTGGGGCATTGATGTCTTCATTGCTTTAATTTAATTTCTATTTTCTATATTACTTTTACTTTACATACTGCTGGGTCGCTTGTGAATTTACCCCTGGGGACCAATAAAGCTTTATTGATATAATAATTCTATAAACAATAATTAAATTAGCATAATTAATGTACTGATAATATTTTATATTGTTAATTTAATAACAAAAAACAAATGCTGTCAGACTAAAATGTTGCTGTTGAGATGTTGTGGAGTAGATATTGTCACTCAGTTATTTCCACCACTGGCAAGAACCAAAACAAAGTAGAAATTGTAGAAATTGCACAAGTGGATAATAGTACTTAGCATTGTTTAGCATATTATATGTTCTTAAATGTTGGTACTGCACTCAGAGTAGCACTGTAATTATGAATGCTTGATACCTACTCTATTCTTATGTATATTTACCACAGTGATACATTGCTCTCTTTCTACAAATGTACTCAATGTAAGTCACCAAATGCCCTAAATGTAAATTTAAGTGGAGGTTGCATTGGAGTGGAGTGGAGGGTCCAGGCTCAGTGAGATGGTGCCTTCTTGGGGTCATAACCGTAGGAATGGAGATCGTTAAAAAAGGGCCATGTGGCGCCGGTGATGGCTAGAGTTTCATCAGCGTCCCGTTATGGCCGGATCCTCGCATGAGGCCATCCAGCAGTCATCCTGCATTGTAACTGGAGAACGCAGCAACACACACTTTACACTTTAATGTGGGCTTGAGGATTTCGTTTGAATTGAAACTGGTCTTTTTTTCTCTCCACAAAAGCAATAAATGCTTAAAAGTTTTTTAATTATCCTACTAATGAATTTAGAATTACAATCATATTCAGGCAGTCCAGGGACCCATGGTTGTAAACTTATAACATCTAACTTCTTTGAGTTGTGTTAAATTTTGTCTGTGTTTTCTCTGATCGTAGTTGAGACACTGCAACGACCCAACATGGCAACTCAGAGCCCAGCCCTCCCACAATCCTTTGCTCCTGACACCAGTGGTTTTTTATCAAACCAGACAGCGTTTAATTCCCTGGACTCCAACGTCCCAGGGCTGTCCCGGGTCATCCTGGACAAACTCAACATGAAGGACTATGGGGAGTACAGGTACAACATTGGATCAGACCAATCACGACACAGTAAGCTGACCACAACACCTTTCAGAAATAACCCATTGGAACACCTTCTCAGAGCTGGCCAATCAGAAAACCTTCCTCAGATCCAACCAGTCAAATCACCCTTTCATGATAGACCTATTAGAAAAACCTTTAGAGGACCCACCAATCCTAACATCTTCTCAAAATAGACCAATGAGAACACCAGGATCCTGAACAATCAAAACGTATTTTCTGAGATGATGCCTTCATGGAGGTGTAAACAACTGCTTTTGTAATGAATAATACAAATCTTTATAGATGCAGCATTCATGTTGTCTTCCTGGCCGTGCGCAGGTCTGTCGTAGAGGGGAAGACGAAAGGATTCTCCTTCAGGGATTACAAGGAGATGTTCCAGAAGATGGAGGAAACCTTTAAGTTCTGGCACTGGCCTGCTAGCAAAACTGCCCCAGAACCTGTCGGTAAACGAGAACCCCCTCAAACGATGTGTCAAGTAAGGTCCACCGGTTTGAGTGACTTCAAGGTAACACGTGAAAATGAATCATTTAGAAGAACCTGACTCAGAGTAAAGTCAAGAACCATGCGTTTGATAAAATGGTAAAGGTACTTCCATTGTCATGTTTAACTATATTTAATAATGAAAAAAAGCTAATTTTACTGCAGTAAAACAAACAGTACATTCTGATCAACATGTGAGGAAACTGAGATCGAGATCTCTAGCTATATTGCTCTTCAATACAGTAGCCCCATTTTCAGTCTTCAAACATACTAATGATATGATGAAACAGACAATGCAAAATATAGTTTTAAGAAAGTAGTCAGGATGCCGGCTGTGGGGATAAGCCAGCCATTCGCCGACTATTTCATCAGAATTTCGTCAGAATTCTCCTCCCCTTTTGCTATCTGCATTACTGTTTTCAAAGTCACTGTTGCCGCCTGAAACACCAACAACAACCTCTGAGCTAGCAACCTACATGCTGAAAATGTATGTTACTGTCGCCCAAGACGATTGGGATTGGTTTCAAGAAATACAAACAAGACAGAGTGTTTTGCCAGGCATTTGTTCTTTTGCACTGGCACAGCGCTAAGCCCAAGTGTGGAGATAGATCTGCTGCCATGTGAGACTAATAAAGTTTTTATTGTTGGCCATACCCCATCAATTGTAATCATGACCATCACCTAGACAGCTGACTTTGGCTCTCCCTCTTGTCTGGCATTCTCTCCCGAGAAAGGTCGAATTTTGCCTATCAAATGTCACGGCAGCTGTTTGAAAAGCTGCCGATGTCGTGATGGAGCCTCAGTGTAAACAACAGCAGGCCGGTCTTGGAGATGGTCTAGTTTTCTCAAGAATGGGGGGCCATACATTCATCATGAAAGCACAATTGAAACCCATTTTGAGTATGAAAGGATCAAAATGACTGAAAAAAAATTTCATCAAATGTCGAATGAAAGAATGTTAGATCTTTTATTTTATCTTAAAATATACATGCATGCCTTCCTGTCTGTTTCATTGATTGATCATCGGTGTAACAATTGCAATGAGTGACTGTGAAGGGACGGTGTTGATGCACCATACATACACACTCCTTACAATAACTCAATAACCATACAATAACTCCATGTGTTATTATTAGCTCACTATTTCAGTGAGATAATGGGTCACGGCACAAAACATTTTGGGAACCCCTGTCCTTTAACACACACACACACACACACACACACACACACACAGATCACGCCATGTCCACACACATACCACCGTATACAATTACTAATACACCCTAGTCCACGCTAGGACCACATACCATCCAATATAGTTACTGATAGACCATGTCTTAGCACTACGCACAGAACAGACCACACACATGCACACCAGCACAGATACTCACCAATGCACTCAATACCATGGACCGTAGTACATGGTGAGCAGGCACACAAACACACACACACACACAAATGCACTCTGGTCAAGTGAAGGTCACTGAGGAAGATGAGAGGAGGGATAGCGTAATCCTCTATTTCTATCTTGGTGCGAACTAGACCTCCCAGCTTCCAGTGACACTATGTGACTCACAGCACCAGGAGCTCAGGAGTTACATGTCAGCACCGCCTCACTTGTTGCGCTGCAGGCTGCTCCTGTGTTTTGCTGCTGTAGTTTGCCTATTGGCCCTTACTGTAAAGGCGGTGGGTCATTGGCAGTGGGCGGTTGAGTGGTTGCTGGGAGTTCTCAGAGTTCATCTGCAGCAAACCTACAAATGAAACTCCTTCCGGGAAGCAGCTAGACGTCACAGATAACGCTCTCCTCACAACACACAACTCACAAGGATTAGTAGGAGATGAGATTTGGATATCTGATTCAAAATGTGATTTCTTCATCATCTTTTTCCCTCTATTCCCCCCTCTCTCTCCATCTGTCCCTCTCTCCCCCCATCTCTCCCTCCCTCTCTCTCTCTCGCTCTCTCCCCCTCCCTCTCTCTCTCTCCCCCTCCCCTCTCCCCCTCTCCCCCTCCCTCTCCCTCCCTCCCTGCCTCGTCCCCTCCCTCTCTACCACCCCCCCCCGCCAGGTGTCTGAACGTGTACTATTGCAACAAGGCGTGTCAGAAGGCCGACTGGCCTGGCCACAAGAAGCCCTGCAAGAAGCTCCGGCTGGTGGCCATCGACCGCCTGGTGGAGTGGCTGATGTTCACAGGTGAGAGTCCAACGACCCTCAAGGGACCCTCACCTCAAGGTCAGGGGGGAGGCAGGATGGCAGTGGTTAGGTCGAGTGTTTGACCTGAGAGGTTCTGGGTTCAATCCCCAACGGTTGCAGTCCAATCTGTAGGCAACCGGGATGACCTAAGAACCCCTAAATGGTCCCTCATGACCTTTAGAAAGGATAAAGGTGTTACATGACATCATAGACCGTAATATTACGGTCAAAGGAACAACGTTGATGGTTTTAAATCAGTGTCAGAAGATACAAGAGTATTTAAGAGCTAGCTCACGGTTATTATATCACAATTATGGGGCATGAAGCAGAAGATATATATACAGTATATATATATATATATATATATATATCCACAAACTACAGCTTATCCACAACTCAGCCGCACGAGTACTAACCAGGACAAAAAAAATCGGACCACATAACTCCAATCCTCTGAAGCCTTCACTGGCTACCCAATTTTTTCTGAATACAATTCAAAATCCTCCTCCTAGTTTACAAAGCACCCGCTGGAGTGTCCTCCATGAGCCCAGGGCATTTTCAAAGTCTGGTGAGATGGCATTTAGCGTTTATTACAGTTTTTCTCAGTTGCTAAAACACTAAACCCCATTCTCTGAACCAAATTCTCAGTGGCCTAAACAAATTTTTCGAATCAAACACTCTTTTGGCCAAACCTTAAACACTGTTCAGGTACTTAGACACAATTTGCAAAACTCATCCGCTCTTTTTTGCCAAACCTTAAACACATTCTCAGTCACTAAACACATTTTTCTCACTGTGATCCACTTGTGTTGCAAAATTGTAAACACTGGCAGCAGAATGTGAACACAACTCCAACACAGCTGTCATATGTTACACACAACAACTCAAAATTGAACACACATGTTTCTAATGATGTGATCAGACCGGCAGGATACAAGTCAGTTCAGAGTGCACAGGTGGCACATGTGCATCCATCTACAATGGACGGAAACATACAGAGAGGCAGAGGGGAAGAGTTCGTGTGAGAGGTGGTGGACGAGGAGGAAGGGGACGAGGAAGAGGCCGAGGAAGACCAAGAACAATCATTACTGATGAAATCCGGGCAACTATTCTACACCATGTTGTTGTTCATGGGATGACAATGAGGGAAGCAGGACAAAGAGTCCAACCCAATTTGAGCAGATTCTCTGTGGCCAGCATCATCAGGACATTCAGAGAAGAGAACAGGTAATTGTTTCTTGCTGTACAACATTTGACATACAGTATACTATACTGTAAGTACTGTAATGTTCATTACAATACTATTTTTACAGGCTGTATACGTTTGTAAGTGCATATTCCCCTTTATAGAATTGAAAGACGACCAAATGGGGGTGGAAGGACTGCTCTTTTCTCACAGCAACAAGAAGCACTCAAGGGCAAGGGAAAATATTGCCTGTGACGTGGATGAAGTCCTCTGGCCGGACCCCGCACAAAGACATGTTGGAGAATGAATCTCATTGACTTTGATTTTGCAGTAATGTGCTTTTCATTTAGTTTTAGTTATGAAAGTGCTGAATGTATATATCACTTTGACTACGATTATTTTTTGCTAAATGCATTTACAATAAACATTTTCTGTTAACTACATGCCCTGGATGCTGTGTCCTAAATTATTTTATGTAGTGTCTAACGAATGCTCTGTGGTGAATATATTTTTACTTGCTGTGTGTATGATCAGAACACATTGTTTGGTTTTGAACACAGGATAAGTGGTTTTGAGGTGATAGTTTGATTATGATTGAAAAGTCTGGGGTTTTGTTTTTGTGTAGTTTGAATTTTTGGATTTGTGTTTAAGGTTTTGAGAAAATGGGTGGAGGTTTCAAGAAATGTGTTTTAGCAACTGAGAAAAACTAACACCGTTTGCCTGCTTATTTTAGGCTTGCTCCTTCACTGTGCTCTTTTAAAACCAAGCTGAAGACCTTCCTCTTCAGTCAAGCATTTCCTTAAATGAACACACCATTTGTGTACAGTATGTGTGTATATGTGTATCTATGCAGTAATGTTTCTGTCTTTAAGCACCTTTCTTTTATTTGAAGCACTTTGAACAGCTTTTTGTATGACATGGTGCTATACAAATACAATTTGAATGTAATTTAATTGAATATATATGAACATACATTACAAAGAGCATGTTAGTACTTGATCCACCACTCAACTCGGTCCTCCTATTCACCCAGGAGATCTTCCTCTCGCCACGGAGGAGGAGTGGACCAGGCCGGTGGCGGAGGTGCGGTGCTGGGAGGACTGGCTGGCCATGCAGGGGGTCCTGTCCGCGCGCCTGGAGGCTGTCCTCATCTCCGCCAACATGGAGATCCTGTGGAGCAACGCGGGTCGGCCACGGCCTGACAACGCCGACCTGCGGGACTCTGTGTGGCGCGTCCAGAGCGAGTTCCTCTCCCGGGTCCTGACGGTGGGGGTGGCGGTGCAGTGCTTCGGCCTGGACCCCTGCGCCAAGCCCCTGACCATTCACCTGGCAGGGGCCTCCCTCAACGAGACCATGGGGGCCCGTCTGACGGACTACGACGAGCTGAACCGCGCGTTTCCCGGACACCAGGGTGTGGAGGTGGTGCTGGTGGGGCCGGAGGTGGTGGACGGCCCCGTGGTGAGGCCACCTCTCAGGGCCTTCGGCCCCAAAAGGAGGGTTTACCTCAGCGCCTACAAGGGCCTCTACCACCAGTTCTGGGAGGAGCTGGTGGAGACAGAAGAGGCGGCCAGACCGGACCTGGTGGTGGGCTTCCACCCCGGTACGTAGACACCTTCCTCTGGGGGAAGCCCTTTTTGCCAGATGTAAAATGATTACCTGAATCGGCCCAGAACCAGCCTAGAGCTGGCCAAGTGCTAGAGCATCTCAGCTATCAGCCTAGCCTCCAGGGAGGCTAAATATACAGAAAACAATCCCCCTTTACAATTCAATTCAATTTGTATAGCCCTGAATCACAAGACAGTCTCAAAGGGCTTTACAGGCCAGATTGTTATGGGCCAAAAGTGATTGATGACACCCCCCTAGCCCCGCCCCCCTAAGGGCAAGAAACGACTCCCTTAATTAACAAGGAAGAAATCTCGAGGAGGATCCTCAGAGTGGGGGATCCCTCCTTCCAGGGATGGTTCAGAGTGCAATGGGTGTCATACGGGCATTTAACTTTACAACCCTGGAGGAGGGCAGCTGACAGGCAGACAGTGAGTGACATTACCACAGAAAGTGTGAGTGAGTGAGTGAGAGAGAGAGAGACTGAGTAAGTGACTGAGTAAGTGAATGAGTGAGGAGGGAGAGAGCGATAGAGGAACTGAGGGGGGTTCTGACCAATGAAGATGACAAGAAATCTAATTCTTGGGGTGGGAGATGTATTAAGATATATCGTATTTAGGAGATATAATATTCAGGAGATATATTTAGGAAATATTTAGAAGATATAATATTCAGGAGATATATTTAGGAAATATATCATAAATGTCTTCAGAGATCTGTGTCAGGGCGAAGGGGGGGGGGTCGACTCACACACACACACGATCCTTATTGCTTGTCGTCGGGTTGGGCTATTCTTAGTGCCAACGTTTGGTCTTAGCGTTAGCCCAGCCACACGACATACGACCATCCAGCTCTGTGGCTATTCAACACAGGTAGAATGCATACCTTTAAAAATGTTTACCTGTTGTGTTGTGCCTGCTCCAGGTTTCCATGCCAATCAGGGTCTTCTAGAAGGCTGGTTGCCCACTCTGCTACTCCTTAGGGATTACAACATCCCTGCCTTCTTCACCATGTTCAGGTCAGTCCCAAGATCCTTTACACGCTAACGTACTATAATACACCAGCATCCTGATCTCGGGAGGAACACGTTCACCACATCCAGACCATCCTGCAGCGCCTCCTTGAGAACTCCCTCTTCGTGAAAGCAGAGAAGTGTGAGTTCCACGTCTCGACGGTATCATTTCTGGGATACATCATGGCACAGGGGAGCCTCCAGATGGACCCGACGAAAGTATCTGCCGTTACCTCTTGGCCCATTTCCAACTTCTGCAAGCAGCTGCAACAATTCCTTCGCTAACTTTTACCGCCGATTCATCCAAGATTACAGCACCATCGCCACTCCTCACACCGCCCTCACGTCCTCCAAGGTGTCCTTCAGCTAGACTCTGGCTGCTGAGGTCGCTTTCCAGACCCTCAAGACCCAGTTCACCTCGGCCTCCATCCTCCAGTTTCTTGACCTTGACCGTCAGTTCGTTGTGGAGGTGGATGCCTCCGACGTAGGGGTCGGGGCTGTCCTATCCCAGGGGTGGACCAGAAGCTCCACCCCTGTGCCTCCTCCTCTCTGTGACTGACCCCCGGCGAGAAGAGCCGCCACTCCTCCAGTTTGCGCTGGCACTGGCTGGAAGGGACCAAGCAACCCTTTTTGGTCTGGACAGACCACAAAAACCTCAAATATATCCGCACGGCCAAGAGAACTGTCAACCGGCCCGGTGGTCTCTCTTCTTCACCCACTTTGACTTCCACCTCTCCTACCGACCTGGGTCGTGTAAAGTCAAGCCTGACGCCTTCTCACATCAGTTCCTGGAGAAAAAGGACCCGGGCCTTCCTCCTTCAACACTTCTGGTGGCCCAGCTTGGAGGAGGACACCTGGGCGTTTGTCAATGCCTGTCCTACTTGTAATCGGCACAAGCCCTCACATTAGGCCCCCACAGGTCTCCTTTGGCCTCTCCCTGTGCCTCATCCCCCATGGTCCCACATATCCCTAGACTTTGTCACGGGTCTCCCCACCACTAACAGCAACACAGTCATACTCACAGTAATGAATATGACTGTGGTTCGGTTTAGCAAGGTGGCCCATTTTGTGCCCCAAACTCCTGTTTGTGAGTTTGTTTTGTTCTCTTAGGACATCAGGAGCCATCCCTTGAGGGGTGTTCTGTCATGATCCACCTGTTTCCCTGTCTATTACCCTTCTTATATAAGCTCCTCCTTTCCACACACTCATCACCAGATTACATCTTCGCAAGACTGTCCAGCAATTCCCACATCGATTACCCGTTGCTGACCCTGCCTGTGCCTGACCTACCTGCCTCTTCTGACTCCTGAAGATTGCTAAAGCCTTCTGTCCACGACCTCGATTCCTGTCTGCCCGTACCTTTGGTGAATCTCTGCTATGACCTCGCTTCGCGGTTTCCTGATCATCCGCCTTTCCCTGACCATCTGTCTGCCTGTTACTTCACGGTAGCTCTGCCCAGCTGATTACCTGCTACCACCACGACGACGTCTTCTGCCTCTTCCCAGCCGATACCGCTGCCCCCATACGAGGAATTGTGTGTGAGTGTGAGTTCTTCCCCCAGCCACACTCACCTGTTCCCCACTCCAACGTCACCTGTTCCCCGCTCCAACTGTGGCAGTCGTAGTTGGTGGACCAGTTGGAATAAGCAGACAGAAACAAACAGACATTTAATCCAAAATCCCAATAAAGTCCAACATGAAGTCACTTGTTCAAAACAGGGTGGCCAAAGGCCGCTTACCCTGAGACTGGCCTAGTGGACTGGCCTGGTCTCCACTGTCCTCTCCCCAAGGCAGTTTGCCTGGCCTTTGTTCTTGGTGGCTTTTATCTAGTCTTAATCAGTTCTTAAATGGCCCTTAATTGGCCACACCTTGGCAAAGGCAATTGGTGGCCCCAGTTGGGGGTGGAGTTTCCTCATACTCCAGGAGTTTTGTGGAAATTAATAACTGAATGAGCAGAGCAGAAATGATTAACTGAATGAGCAGAGCAGGTGGTGACTGCTAGCATGCTAGCGCTCTCTCCCGAGTGTATGTGTGTTGATGGCTGGTTTAACCTGTGTGCACTGATTACTCAATTCACCTCAGGTGTCCAGCACCCCAGACTCAAACTGTGCCGGGTGAGGCTGATTAAACCGGCCACCAAACATAAACACTCCACAATACCATAATATACCAACCACACCATATCATACCATATTACACCACAACACACCATACCACACCATGCTCACAGTACCCCCCACTCCCCCCACCAGTGATGCGGAGCTCCAGGCATCTCTCCAGATCCTCCAGCAGCTGGAGATGAAGGTCCTGGCCAGTGGACCCAACCCCTTCAGCTCCCACAAGCCTGAGCAGGTTCAGTCCTGCCCCAACAAGCCCCTGGTCTACTGCCACTCCCACTTCCTCTGCTACCAGGGCCCCCTCGGGCCCCCGACAGCAAATGTGGACTAGATGCTGGCGGCTTTACTGCCATCATCTCGAGCAGTGCTTCCTCCCAACCACTGTAGAAGGGCATACGTTGTGCACCAGAAGTCGTGCCTATTTATAATTTAATTGGTACCATTTATGATTTGCTTCATCATTGATTAATTATTTCCAATGTAAAAGTTCTTGCTTCATTTCAATACATATTTTTGACAAACAGTGCATTTGTCTGTCTGATTTCTATGAGTCTGCATCCATCTGACTTTTATTTTACAGTCTGCTGTATTGGGAAATTTTATATCAATAACATAGCCTAATATTAATAATGTAAGGTCGGCTACTATGAACCACCATTGATTTGTGTGAGTGTCCTCCTTCCATTCACACCCAAATCTAAGGCTTACATGTGTTTGTTATTATCACCCCTTCACGTATGTAACCTATCTATCACGCATATTCTAGTTTTGTGGTTATTTTCTGCAAATAGTACCAAATTGGTCATTTAAAAACTATTTTCAAAAGGCTTAGTGAGATTATACACGGTATGGACTAATCAATAGGATTAACTAGGGCTGTTTTAGAGTCAGCCCTATGCTGGCCTCTACTGGGGGTCATGTGTAACTGCATGCACTAAACACGAAAAATTGGCTAAATTAGACTGATTGACCCTCCCTGACCTTGTACTTTCATATTGAATATAGCTACACAGTAATCAACAGGCTTCACATGTATGACGTAAAAATTGAAATTAGAATTGGAATTTTTTTGAAATTATTACAAAAATTACAATCAATTTCAATTAATGGCAACAAAAGCACACAAAGCCTTATTTGACCTAGGGTTTAATGGCTGCTGTGTTTAGAAGGTCTTTAGAAGGTCTAGACATCCCTGAGTGTCTGCACTGGGACCAGAAAGATTATTTTGAAGGAAAGCCAGAGATGGGTCTTCAGTGCTGCATTTAGTTAGCGTCCACTGTGTTACATCTGTGTGATGGTATTTGATTGCTTGGGTTTGTTGGCTGTGTTGGTCAGGAATGAAAAGTAAATGAGACGTTGTGTTGCTACTACAACTGTGTCCGTGTGGAATCATTCCTAAAAGGTTTACCGTCCCTCCCTGCACCTGGCAGAAAGTAATCCACCGGCTCTTCCCAACAACACGTCTGGTTATTATTATTCATGTTTGTTCATCCAGAATTGTTGGGTTATTAAAACTGCACACTGCACATGTAGCCTGCGTGGCCTATCCCTGATCTGCTACTATACTCTGCGTTGTATTTAAAGATAACTGAACGAGATAGCCACTGCTGTTAGCAGTATTAACTATAATTAAACTACAGACCTGTATCTCCAAAACCCTAGAATGTGCTGTCTCTACCCAACTATCGTCCCATCTCTCCCAAAACAACCTGCTAGACCCTCATCAGTCAGGCTTCAAGGCTGCACACTCCACTGAGATGGCCCTGCTCGCCATAACTGAGTCCCTCCAGAGCCAGAGGCTCGTCCCTCTCATCGGTGCTCATCTGTCTTGACTTGTCTGCCGCGTTCAACACAGTGAACCACCAGATTCTCCTCTCCACTCTGGCAGAGCTTGGCATTGCTGGATCTGCGTTATCCTGGTTCACTTCCTACGTGACAGAGCACACCTATCAGGTCACATGGAATGGCTCCCAGTCCAGACCCTGCACCCTTGACACCAGAGTCCCCCAAGGCTCAGTACTGGGACCCCTTCTGTTCTCCTTATGCACTAGATCTCTAGGCCCTATAATCACATCCCACAACTTCTCCTATCACTGTTATGCAGACGACACCCAAGTGTTGCTTTCCTTCCCCCCCTCTGACACCCTAATCAAAACACACATCTCTAAATGACTGACATCAGCAAATGGACGATTGCCAACCACCTGAAGCTTAACCTAGACAAGACTGAGCTTCTCTTCATACCGGGGAAAGACTGCCTTCAGATGGACCTACTTGTCACCATTGACATCGAAGTCTCCCACTGCAAGGAACCTTGGCGTGGTACTGGATGACCAGCTGGCTGTCCTGCAACACCAACATTACCTCTGTGGCCCGACCTTGTAGAATTGCTCTCTACAACATTGGCAAGATCCGACCATTCCTCACACGTGAAGCAGCACAGATCTTGGTCCAAGCCCTCGTCATCATTTACATTTACATTTACATTTAGGGCATTTGGCACTGGCTTGAGTTCCCATTTCATAAAAGCAGATTTCAAAATTGTGAATCTTGTGTCACAAGCCATCATCCATTGTACCCTGAAAACATGATCAATCAGGGAATGCCCAAGCTGTCATTCCTATTTCAGCGCTTTCTTTTTTAGCTCAGACCCCATGTAAGACTCTTTTATCCAAAGCGACTTACAAAGAGTACATTTGTTGAAGGAGGCAGCAATATATCACTGTGGTACCTAAAGATAGGAATAGAGCTGTTTTCGAGCATTCATAGTTACGAGACGAGTAGAACGAGTTTCGTAATTGCTAAGTTGCTTGCATAAGTAGCTAGGCAGGCGTGCAATTCTAAGCATGCTACAACATCTGAGAATGAACTACAATGCTAAGTGCCATTAATAAATGCCAAGACGTACAAACACGCAGGTTAGTGCTAGGATTATCAGAGGAGGGTGGGGGGGGGTTTGCAGAGTCCCGGTGAACTCTGAACAGGTGGGTCTTCAGTCTCTTGCGGAAGCTGGCGAGCGACTCGGCCGTCCTGACATGAGCCGGGAGCTCATTCCACCACTGCGGAGCAAGAACCGTGAAGAGTTGGGACTTGGAAGAGAGATGTTTGGCTGTTTTTAGTGAAGGCGGTACATGTCGTTTGGCAGAAGTTGCCGAGCGGAGCGCTCGGGCTGGGCCGTGGGGTCTGACTAACATTTGGAGGTAGGTAGGGGCGGTTCCGTTGACAGCCATGAAAGTCAGTACCAGTGTCTTTAATCGAATGCGAGCGATTACCGGGAGCCAGTGGAGGTCGCGGAAGAGGGGGGTAACAATTTTGGTAATTTGAACACGAGGCATGCTGCTGCGTTCTGGATGCGTTGTAAGGGCTTGATTGCTGAGGTGGGGAGTCCAGCCAGGAGAGAGTTGCAGTAGTCGAGACGAGCGCTAGGACCAGGATCTGCGCTGCTTCACGTGTGAGGAAGGGCCGGATGTTGCAAATGTTGTAGAGAGCAATTCTACAAGATCGGGCCACAGAGGTAATGTTGGCGTTGCAAGACAGCTGGTCATCCAGTACCACGCCAAGGTTCCTTGCAGTGGGTGCAGGGTAGGTCCATCTGAGGGCAGTCTTTCCCCGGTATGAAGAGAAGCTCAGTCTTGTCAAGGTTGAGCTTCAGGTGGTTGGCGGTCGTCCATCTGCTGATATCGGCCAGGCATTTAGAGAACTGGTACTGGCCTACAAGGCTGTCAGCGGAACCACCCCTACCCACCTCCAAACATTAGTCAGACCCTACGCCCCAGCCCGAGCACTCCGCTCAACAACTTCGGCTAGACGACTGGTACCAACCGCCAAACATCGCTCTTCCAAGTCCCAACTCTTCTCTGTTCTGGCACCTCTGTGGTGGAATGAGCTCCCGGCTGATGTCAGGATGGCAGAGTCAGCTTCTGGATGAAAGCATCTGCCAAATGCCCTAAATGTAAATGTAAACCAGAACATACATATGCATTCATACTATATGAGCAAAACCCAAATTATCGGCGCAAATTCACGAAGAAGTGAAAATATCCACGAAAAGTCCACGTAGATATCAAAATAAAGGCTCCTCCAAGAAGAATAAATACAAAAACAGGTGAAAACAACAGAACAGGGACAGAAAAGGATTATTGGTGAAATATAAACCTGTTATATTAACCTACCAGTTACACAGACAAGGTAAATTAAGCTATAAGCTCCAAGCGCCATGGTTTACCGTAATTTTTGAACATATAAGGGTGGAAAGCATGCTGAAAGATTGCCTATTTACATGTATCTGTGTGATAAGGTCACGTAGTGGTGGGTAAACTGGCCCACACATCAAAAGTAACCACAAAATCACAAAATTGTGTTACAGCTTAATTGGCCAGATAGTAAAATGGTTCCCATGGTTGCCATTAACTATTTGAAACAGTTGGTTTGGCGCAGTAATACTGATGTAATGCGGTCACAGGTGTAAGGTTAAAGAGTATTTTACCACGGCATTAAACGCCGCTCAGCCAATCGTAATCAAGGACCGGAACTATCTGTTTTATAATTGAATGTGGGAGTTCGGGGAGGCCATGGAGAAGGACTTTCGGTTGGCCTCAAGGAAGTTCTGGCAAACCGTCCGGTGACTCAGGAAGGGAAAGCAGGCTACTGCATGGTCCCAGCCACCCCGAGTCCCGGTCCCGGCTGGACCACAGCAGCTCCTGCCGGTCCCTACTGCATGGTCCCAGCCACCCCGAGTCCCGGTCCCGGCTGGACCACAGCAGCTCCTGCCGGTCCCTGCTCCCTGGTCCCAGCCACCCCGAGTCCCGGTCCCGGCTGGACCACAGCAGCTCCTGCCGGTCCCTACTGCATGGTCCCAGCCACCCCGAGTCCCGGTCCCGGCTGGACCACAGCAGCTCCTGCCGGTCCCTACTGCATGGTCCCAGCCACCCCGAGTCCCGGTCCCGGCTGGACCACAGCAGCTCCTGCCGGTCCCTACTGCATGGTCCCAGCCACCCCGAGTCCCGGTCCCGGCTGGACCACAGCAGCTCCTGCCGGTCCCTGCTTCCTGGTCCCAGCCACCCCGAGTCCCGGTCCCGGCTGGACCACAGCAGCTCCTGCCGGTCCCTGCTTCCTGGTCCCAGCCACCCCGAGTCCCGGTCCCGGCTGGACCACAGCAGCTCCTGCCGGTCCCTACTGCATGGTCCCAGCCACCCCGAGTCCCGGTCCCGGCTGGACCACCGCAGCGCCCACCAGTCCCTGCTCCCAGGTCCCACCCATCCCTGGTCCCGGTCCCGGCTGCACCACCGGCCAGCGCCCCACCAGTCCCTGCTCCCGAGGTTCCCACCCATCCTGGTCCCGGCTGCACCCACAGCAGCTCCCACCAGTCCCTGCCTCCCAGGTCCGCACCCAATCCCTGGTCCTAGTCCCGGCTGCCACCATGGCAGCGCCCACCCAGTCCCCTGCTCCCAGGTCCCTCCGCATCCCTGGTCCCGGTCCCGGGCTGGACCACAGCAGCTTCCCACCATTTAACCTGCTCCCGAGACGGCAGCCAGGTGTCCTCCACCCAGCCTCCGGGTTCGTCCGCCTGAGGGTCCCCTGCTCGGCCTCCGCCCAGGCCTCCGGCGTCGTCCGCCGAGGGTCCCTGCTCGTCCTGCTCGCGCCCAGCCCTCCAGGTCGTCCACCGCGACGGTGCCGTCCCGGTCATATCGTGGTCGGCCAGGAGGCTCCCGTTGAGGGGGGGGTACTGTCACGATCCCTATCGTGGCTCCAGGCTCCCGGGCGCCAATGCCGCCCCTGGAAGATTAGCGGGGCTCCCGGGCGCCAGTGCCGCCCCTGGACGATTAGCGGCACCTGCGCTATGTTCGCGGCTGTCCGCAATTAGCAATTAGGCACGGCATAAAAGCCCCGGCTTTCCACCCACGGGTGTCGGACCATTGTCTATGTTTTGTCATCGTTATGTCTTGTCATCTGTTGTAATTCGACATACAACATGGATTCCTACCTGCCTGTTCCTCACACGGTAATAAATAACATTTATTGCACTACAAAACCCCGAGTCCTGAGTCTGCGATTGGGTCCTACTGCCAACTCCCATGACACATTCTCTCTTCAGTTCACCTACGCGATATGGTCACTAGTAAGTCAGTCAGAGTT